>CATIWQ010604151.1:0-21736 GCA_949673415.1 Euphorbia schlechtendalii | reverse complement strand
TATTCCCAATAGTAGAAATTAGTTTCCTCAACAATTGATGTTAACCATAAAACATGCCTCAGTTATGCTAAAAAAATTGAATTTCTAGCAGGGAAAATGATGAACTACAAAGCATGGAATTTCAATCCCCAGAATATTAGGAATTAAACTGCTCAATAACTTTGAATTGTAACAAAACAGCTCATAATCAAATAAAAGTAAAATATGATGAATTACACCAACAAGCAAATTTCAAAATACTCTGTTAAACCTAAAAACAATTTTAGAAAACGGATACAAATAAGACAGGTAATTTAGAAATTCGTCACACAAAAGACACTGCCAAACGGACAAATGATCGTTTACCTTGTGCATTCATGTAGTCCAGGCTTGCCTCAAATTCAATGAGGATGAAAACTATATCAATTTGGTATAATAGCGCAACCTGCAGTACATAGATGATTTCACTATTTAGTTCCATGTAATATTTGCAAGCACACTACAAAGCGCAATCTGAGCATCCAAAACCAGACACAAAAATCATAAGAAAATCCTTACCAAATTTAGTAAAAGAGAGTGAAGGACCCACACACCTAATAAGTGATCAATTTACCAGTGTCCCAATTTGAGTAGGCTTTAGTTGCTTGAATGGAAGCATATCTGTAAAGTAGTTGGCAAATTAGAACAAAATAATTCTAACTGAAGAAAGCCACCAACAATTTGCTACAATATAAAATGCTATGTATTGCAGCAAACACCTCCAAAATAACCATATCAAAGAATCAAGTTTTCAGTTCAGTTAGTAACCACAATGAAGTTCACTTTATAAAGTACCATTGCTGCTATGCGTTGCAGCGAAATCTTGTAATCAAGTAGCACAACACTGCATATACTTGATTGGGAGATCAAACTATTAACTTTCAATTCATATAACTAATTAATTAACAGAAGCAACACCCACACACATACATAACTAGCATATGAAAGCACTGTCCATAACATTTCTCTAATAGGAAGGGATGCATTAGTTTTTCTCATAATCGAAGTCTTACATCACAGTACCCGTCACTGTAAATTCAAAGAGAGATGATTGCATCAAAGAGACAAAGGCTCAAAGAAGCAAGCTCTATCGTGTAGAATCATTAAAGTGACCATCAAAAGACAGTAGCTGCCATGTAATCAAACTTAGGAAATGTTTTATAGAAAAAAAATCAAAGAGATTGCAAGGTTCTCCTTAAACAAGCATTGAGTTCAAGAGATCGATTTTTCACTAAAATAGCCTTAACTTCACAAGATCATAAGGTTCTCTCTAAGTTGCCTTTGCAATTTAGTTATCATAGTTTATAATTATATTAAAACACAAAAAAATTAAAGAAAATTGTTCAAAACCAAACCCTAGCAAACGACCAAACTAATGGAACAAAAGCAACCATTAAGGTAGATAGGCATGAAGTAGAAACTATAAAAATTGGGGAAAATTAGGTTTTCAGTTACTAACAAGTTAATCTCCTAATAATCATTAACTCTTTCCTAATAATTACAAACCTGCAAATGAATTTAGCATTCATGTTAGAAAGAAAGATAAAATGACGAGGAGATGACGGAATTTAAGACAGAGATAGCAACTAAACAAACAGGAATAGAAAAAAAAGAGAGGGAAAAAACGAAGAATAGGAAGCATAAACAAGAATTCCACTTACTTATGAGAAGGTGAACAAGAAAATGAGATGGTTACGATTGATATATACATATTAAGTTAATTAGCGTATATTTAGAGTCAAAATTAAACAAAACATTTAATTTCTTAATTTTAAATTTAGCGTCGACATGGAATCAGACGCTATATTCCCTCTTAAAAATGCCGTAATTGGGAAAGTTTTAGGTATATTTTCATTTTTCATAACTAGGTCGTAGCCAAATTTCTTTCAAATTATATTTTGTCTCTGAGTCGACACTAATTACGTCGACATTTGTCGACTCTAATTTTTCTGTCGTTATGTGGACGCAAAAATGTAATAAATATTTGTTGTATTTCATATAAGAATTTTCGACTCTAAATCTACTCAAATTCATCACTATTAGAGTTGAATACTTTGTCAATGCTAGTTTCTGACGCTAATTTGATATTTTCTTGTAGCGAATGAAACTGGTAACTTTTAAGCTGAAATCTTCAAAATAAGAAGTTTAGCTTAGGTATGACAAAGCCTCCACGATATTAAAGTTGGTATTTAATGGATATCTTTGAGATTCTATATCTTGAAGGTTGAAATTAGTCTCAGTGTATAGTGACATAACTGCTTTTTTCGTTGCACTGCGTGTTTTTGGTTTTCAAATGAGAATTTCAAGATCATTTATAACAGATATGAGACATAGTTGTTTTTTCATGGTTTTCTATTAGAGACCTGCCTCTTTTTTACAGTAGTTGGCAATGCAAGACAAGTATGTTGGACGAGATCTAAGATATATAATTGTACATAAAGATGAGGATCGACTATTGAGGAATCTTTTAAATCACTTATAAAATTATTGTAACAAAAAAAAATTCATCTATAAAACATCTATCATTTTTTAACGAGTTTATGAAATAAACTCAGCATGCTAAAGATCAAAAGATAGGCCCATTATTTTTAATAATCTGCGGCACATAGCATTAGTGGCTAGTGAGCAATATTGATAAATTAGTGAAAGTAATCATTTCAAACTTGTACTTCTTTATTTTCACCTTCGCATGTTTTTAGTTTTATAAGTATCTGTATTATATCATCCCAAATTGATAATAAAAAAAAAGACTTTGAAAAAAATGAATATTTTAAAATAAAATTTTATATTGTTTATGTCCCAAGTTTGTGAACTTTTCTTTGGAATGTTATAAAATAAAGATATAGATATAGTCATAGATAGAGCCAGCCCATATCATATTTTACTCCATTTTGTTTTTTATAATTATCAAACTTTATGTGTCTAATCACAACAACAACCAATGAATAATTAAAACCGAACAGGTTTTATAGCATGCAAACTAATGGTTCATAAAAATGATAATCATGGTATTTTCATTTATATTCAAATCACTAAAATTAAATAATTGTTGGAGGTTTATAAATTGAGAAAATATATAAGTTCTCCCAAAAAGTTCCTCTATATACTTAAAAATATATTCTAAATTATGATTCATAGATGACATTTTTGAGCTCTAAAATGAGAGATTAATCACACACCAAAAATATTATACTCCCAGCAAAGAAAAATACAACCATAATAAAAAAAGTATAGTATTTATTTTAACATACTAAATAATATTACAATCCCTTATTTATTATATTGATACATCAATAATAAAGAGTTTTAGATCCATAATAATGTTTTAACATTATTACAAATAAAAGTAGTTATTAATTAAATTTGTCATACTATCTACCAGGGGTATTCTAAAGTTTAATTTTAAATACATGAAATATATTAAAAAAAAATATGATTCCTGAAATTTATACTTCAAATTAAAAAATGATTCAAACTAGAACAAATCCAAATCGATATGGTATATTTTTCTAGAGACAAGGTTGGTAATAAGGCCAAAAAACAGAAATGACTCAAAATCCATAGGAAAGTGCAAGTAGTGGGCTCTTAGCCGAAGATTTATCAAATTGTTTAAAAATTGGAGACGACGATGTTGCCTGGAAGTAAGAAAGTCCGTCATTTTCACCTGTTTATTGACGGCGACTGCGAAGCTTCTCTTTCCCTATTTATGTAACGGTATTTCCGCCTCCTTCCAAACGACTCCGATTTCCCAATGGAACGCACCAACGGCGACCGCTATCAAAACGTCGTCGTTATGCGCCACGGCGACCGCATAGACAACTTTGATCCTCTCTGGGCTTCCAAAGCCGACAAACCTTGGGATCCTCCTCTTGTCCATGAAGGTCGAGTCCGAGCTTTTTGTACTGGCCGGAATCTTAAATCCCGCCTCGGTTTCCCGATCCACCGCGTCTTCGTTTCCCCTTTCCTCCGCTGCATTCAGACTGCCTCTGAAGCTATCTCTGCACTCTGCGCCGTCGATGACGATCGTTGTCACACAATCAGCGATGGCGTTGCTATCGATCCCTCCAAAATTAAGGTTCCATCATTTCTTCTCTCTGCTCTATCCATGATTTTTCAATAATGTAGGTTGAATTCGTATTCAGGTTTCGATTGAGTATGGGCTGTGCGAGATGATGAATACGCAAGCTATTAGACACGATTTTGAGCCGAAAGATGGGAAATTTGAATTTGATATCTCTAAGCTCGAAGCTATGTTACCAGCAGGAACGGTTGACCGTACAGCTAAACCAGTGTATGAGGAGGTATATACATTGAAATGGATTGTATTAAAATTCTTCGTGGTTGTTTGATGTCATTCTGTTTCCTGTAATAGTTGCCGAAATGGGAAGAAACAGTGGCTGAAACAAGAGGTAGATATGAACAAGTTGTTAAGGCACTTGCGGATCAATATCCATCAGAGAACTTGCTGCTTGTTACACATGGTAACTCTTCATATCTGATTGCTTCAGATCATTATGAGTTGAGTTTAGAAGAATCATGTTATGTTCTGTTATTGTGATTAAACTTCGAGTTTGTGGGTTGATATCAGGGGAAGGAGTTGGTGTTTCGGTTTCGGCATTTCTAAAAGACGTAACAGTTTATGAAGTTGATTATTGTGCTTATTCTGAACTAAGAAGGAAGGTTGTCCAGAAAGGGCAGTCATTTACAAGTGGAGACTTTGAGGTGCTTACAACCAGCATGTTAACTGGCATTGGGTACTCCTCATTATTGTCCTGATACTGTAGCAGAAGATGATGTTCAACTTTTTTTGCAACTAACTCGAATTCCTTGTAATGTCTCGATCATGACTGGATGACAGTAACTCATCTGCTAGACGTAGTTCTCTTGTTTGCTTTGAGATGTTGTAATGTACTCACAGTTATGAATAAATTGGATGGAGTTTCAACTTTTTACGACTGTTGTTAGTGTGCCTCAGTTTGATCCTGAGCCGTTAAGTAGTACAAAAGGGGAAGTAGAGGAAAAGAAATATAAAGACAAAACAATATGGTTTCTGCTAGTTAGCAGTTAGAACAAAAGGCTAACAAGAATGAAATATGTTAGATTCCATATTCGACTATACAAACGACAAGAGTGGCAAATGATGCTAAGGGCTTGGAAGCGGCTCCATGTTGTCGAACATATCAGTTGGGAAGTCATCAAAGAAAATATCAGGAGTTTGTGTTGAAGCTGGATTGAAAAATGGTGAAAGTAGTCCAGTTTCAGGAGGTCCAAACAAGTTGAAAGGAAAAGGATGAGAGAAAGCAACCTCCACTTGAAGCGCATTTGTACCATCAGAATCAGGCTCTTCCTGCTTTATCAGATTTGTTGGTAATGGCAATTGAACCGTGCTTAATGGTTGTGCGGATAGATGAGCCCTCGCAGATGACTCCCCCTCCATTGCGTAACTCGGTGGCTTCATTCAAAACAATAACATTAACAAAGCAGAAAAAAATAACAGAGACAAATGATTGTTAGGCAAACAACTCTGATATCTTCATTGATTCTCTATTCCATTTGATTCCCTAATTACAAAAGCACAACCAAAAAGGCTTGCATTGTTACCTCGTGGCGAACAGAAGAAACTTCTTTCTTAGCCTTGTGTGGCTTCGGATTCAGATTGGAGGAGGAGGAAGAAGCAGAAGCCTGTAAAATCCTTGCAAGCCTCTTCTGTCTACTGCTCCAAAAATTTTTCACATCATTATCCGTTCTTCCACGCAAAAATGTCGCAATTTTGGCCCATTTGTTACCAAATTGAGACTGCAATTCAATCACCACCCTCTCCTCTTCGGCTGTAAATTTACACCCACTGCAACCAAAAAACGCCCTTGTTAAAAGGAACACGCAACCTACAGTTGAAGTGAGAAGCGAAGGAAAGGTAGTCACTTCTTCAAGTTGGGACGAAGCTTGTTCACCCAACGGAGACGGCAGGATTTGCCGGTCCTTTTTAAAAGGCCTTTGGATCGAATGGAGCTCCACTCCCGAGGACCGTGTTTCTTAACATGGTCAATCAGAACTTCATCTTCTTCCGCTTTCCATGGACCTTTTCTGATCTCGTTTTTCTTTGATTCCATTGATTCTTAAATCTGGGTGTTTGCCAATGGGATACTGTAAATGACTGATATTTACTCTGGATTTCCTTGTGTGACGGTTAAGACGGTTATTGCCACTATTTCCACCATCCAACACACGCTCCCTGTTTTTCTCTCTTTTCAAAACATTTTCAAATTCTCTAATTTTATGGGCTTCTGTTGGTTCTGCTGTAAGGACTTCGTATTAATTACAGCTTTTTGGTGATAAGATTTTGATATAAAAAAATAATTTCCCGAAAATGTTTCCCACGATCATAACAATTTGGTGGGTGACTTTGTTTTTAGGGAAATTGAACTAAATACTCAAAATATATTAGATTTTTTGATTTTATAACAAACTAGAAATAATTTTAGTTTACATGATCTTATACTAATCTTACACATGGTATAAGTTTTACAAAAAAAAAATCTTTTTATCGACATTAGAAAAGGATTATTACCACTCATATAATCTCAAAATACGACCCGTTCGTAAACAAATTTGTTTAAATGATCGTTAAAAGAGCTCTTATACAACTCTTATAAATTACACTGAAGTCTGCTTATTTTATACTTGAAAATCGAAATTTATTTGAGAGCAAAAGAAGTAAGAAGCAAAAATATAATTATAAGAAAGGTATTTAGTGAAATTTTACGTTAAGATGGGCCAAAATTGAGCCCCTTGATTTTAATTGATATGGTAGAATAAAAACATTTTAGGTTTCTTAAAATGATAATTTTTGTGGTTCCGCATATTTTGCGCCATTGGAAAGAACAAAGTAGTAGATTTGGCTGCCACAAAAACGAAATAGCAAAAATGGAGCACATGTATTTAATTAGAGTAATCCGTATTGTTGGGGGGAGAGAAAGGCGTTAGTTGGAGAAGTTGATGGTTGAAAGTGGGGTGTGGGAGAGTTGATGAGATTGAGAGGCGGTAATTGGTAGAAATACTGAAGTTTCCAATTTGAGGCATGAAGTGTAGCAGGATTGGTTTTGAGATAGTATCAGGAGATTTGGATGGTTTGTAGAATGGCATCGTGGGGAAAACCAAACAACATTGGAATCTTGAGCGTTGACAATCAGAATGATGCACGGTTGTGGCCCACTTATGGAGATAAAGGTGTCTGAATTCTCTTGAGCCATTCTTCTCTCACCCAACTCAACTCAACTCAACTCCCACACTGCCTATTAAACCACTCTCCTTCCCATGTCATTACTACCTCACCTCTCTCCTGCTTATTAACCCTCACACGACACGACTCCTATCTGTATCAGTTAATGCATCTATTTGCTTCTGCAGAAACAGCGTGATCTCCAATCCAACCATGCACTATGCAACACATCAACTGAATCAGGCTTCTACGTCCTTTCATAACTTTACACACCTGCTCATTTGCAATTTAGGAATCCACTTTTGTACCCATCTTATCAATTACCCATTCCCCACGCTCGTAAACCTCACCCTAACCTGACTTTCACTGCCCCACCACTCTCCCAGCTCTCCAATGCACTTGCCCAAAGCCCTGCTAAAGCAACAACGTTATTCCAAATCAATCACAACCCATCTTGCCAATTATGACCATGGGAAGAAATGCTCAAGTTCCATTTTATTGTACACATAATTCATTACTCAAAACAAGAGACCAGTGGTAACCAACCTCATCTCGCATACCATACAGCCTTCAAATAATCCATGAAAACCTCTAACAGATCAACATTTCCTTCTCCTCTGCAAATAGCATCCCCCGCCTCCCCAAGCTGTCTCAACATTTGAACTCGCATCTCTCTATCTGGGCATCTCTTTAACAAATTCTTATGCCAAAAAGATACCAACACCGAGCATTGAAACACATCCCTATGAACCACAAAGCCAAATATATGGAATATTATTAAAGACAAGTGAAGTCCATGAAAAACAATGGTGAAGCTCTATGCCTTCAATTATGCTTTGTGGTCCTTAGGTGAACCAATAAATTTTCAATTTATTGATATCAACCACTGAGATAACTCAATTCTCAAGCCAATTAGATCAACCTTAGGCAGACGGTCTGAAACAATAACCATAATGGAGCAGACACACACGCTTACAAACATCAGTAATCCAAAATTTGGAATTGCTTAATTCCAGATGTCAGGATGAAAGTATACTTTATAACCAGGATGATGTTATTCTTGAACTAAGTGCTTTTCCCTTCAAGGATTATGGATAATTCTAGCACTAAAATGTTGTAAGAAATTTACCACCAACCTGATTGTTAAGATGTCTGTTGAAGGATCATCCACAATAAAACCAGCCATCCTCCATGAGGGATCTTTAGTACGAACTCTATTGTAAAGTGCCCTCATCCATCTATGTGCATCAGCAGTAGCAAATCTTGGCGTGATTATCCAAGCCACTGGAATGGCCTTTTTCTCTGAGTTGAACACGACTGGACTGTGAATAGGATGCTAAAAAGAATTAACAGAAAGTGACTGGTTAGCAGTTTAAAAATCCAAAGCTACCCATGTGTTGAAAATGATATTCAAGCGACTAAAGATTCCAAGAACTGACAAAACAAACCTTCAATTTGTTTGTTCCAAATCTTGAGTCAGAAGCCATAAGACTGCGATTGCCAAAACGGATCATTTCCTGCAACTGCCACTCAGTTTGTATACCCAAAACAAAAGGGTCTGAATCAGAAAAGTCCTCACAGAAGAATACATGACTCTGGCGATTTTCAACCCACGGGGTTTATGCTAAGTGCATCGTCTGAATCCAATTCATATGTGGAGCGTCGGATGCTTCTCTCCTATATCTATGAGTTAAGAGGTCATCACGATTCGATGGACCGCCTTGCCTCTCCACTGATTCAGTGTGTTTTTGCATTATGGACTCCACAGAGACACCAACATGTAGCAGAGAATGAACACGGAGTCTAAGTTCCTCCGAGATGTAGGGGGCAAACATGGCACGTGTTCCTTTCCTTCAGCTTTCTTGTCTTGGGGCCCATGGCACGGGGCACCTTTCTTATCAATATGCTTGTCTTGATTATATATAACAAGTGCAACTGATGGTTCAGCAAGCAAACGCTTCACAATGAAGTGGCAGGTACATCCTCTTTTCGTATTTGGACGACCAGCATTCTTCTTCTTTGGGACATAAGTACTCTTACTTGGTCGTACTATGCCACCTTTTTGATGATCATCGGGACCAAATGAACACCAATACCTAAGCATTCAAATAGATTAGAGTGTTTCTAGGACCACATGAGTGCGAACTGCAGAGTGTTGAATGGGCAGTATGTATTCGAGAATTCCATCAACCTTTTGCTTGAGAGATGTTTGTGATGCTCGATGTCTTCTTGCTTCAACATGAAATCTTGTTGGGCAGTCTTTATTTGCAGATTCACCCCTCACAAAATCATCCACCCTAGCAAAAGGTGTAAGAGCCAGTCTATCTATATTGTCACGCCAGCCTTCGACCTTCGACCACACAAGTTCAGCAGCAGAAAACTCTAAACTTGGGGGGTTCTGTACAGGAAGTGCCAGAATTTCATCCCATCAGGCCATCTGGAATACACAAAACACAAGCTGTTACTAACCACGGTGAAGGAACCACATAACCATCCATCAATACATATACTCAAAGGGAATCATTTTACATGTTAGCCATAAATTCGAGTTCCTTGAACTTGAAATGGTAAATGCTTATACTGTGTTGACTCGCAAGCTTACAGCAAATCATATATCAATTGCACATACAAAGAATTAATCCCGATTTCATAATTTATAAGATGAGCATCAATTTCATCTGCCCCTGTGCAAAGAAATATATCCTTTTCTCATATAATAAGACAATCCCTACCAATCATCAAAACCTTCGGCAGAAATCAGACGTAAAAAAGCACAGTTCATTAGAAACTACCCAAATGGATTCTAAAACATGGCAACCAAAACCTTCAGGTGCAAATGAACTTCAATTTTTAAAATTTGACAGTAAGATCCCAATCAAATCACTTCTTTTTTTTCTTTTCCTAATTTTTTCTCCCATCTTAAAAACCTCATAGCAGGATGGAATACTAAAGCGTCTCAAGTAACAGAAATCTCATCTCAATGTGGAAACTATATAGAGCTAAGAGTGAAATGGTGAGGAATAACAGGCTTCAGAAAGGGGAGCTATATTTGATTTACGTGATCACAAGCGTATGTGTTCAGAGGCAACTCACCTGTAAAGAGGAGAAGTGGAGGAAATAGTGGCGGCAGAAACCAAGCAAAAAATGAGTGATATTTCAACTCAGAATTGGTGCTCTTCTCATTCAGCTTCAAAACTTTACCGGGCCAAGTAGCGTATTCGGGTCGGGCCGGTTCATTTCACAGAATCGGGATTTAGGCTTAATTTATATTGAGGTCCTCAAAATAGTCTATATTATGATCTATTCACATAATCATTAATTTTCAAAGAAGATTCATTTTTTTTATAGTTTGCTCTTATTGTGCTTGCACTCTACTGGAATAAAATAATAAGCATGTAGTTTGATAGAAATATAGAATAATTCAATCAATTATTTTTGTGTTTAATGATGTTAAGTAATACATAATAATAATAATAATAATAATAATAATAATAATAATAATAATAATAATAATAATAATAATTTTGTGACAATTTGTTCTACATTTTGTGACAATTTGTTCTACATTTTGTGACTAATTCTAGAAGAAGAAGATACTTGCAAACTGCACACAAGTTAACAATAAAATTTTTATAATCATTATAATAGTTTAGAACTTCAAATTTGTTTGATGCATAATATACCTAAGATGGTGCAATACATGATAAAATACTTGCATTGCATCCAATTATAAGGATTTAAAGTGATAGATAGCTATGTGAATAAAAAGCAAAAACTTTAGGGATCTGAAGAGGAGTTTTGCTTTTCTTATAGCGGCACGTGTCTTAATAAAACCACAAAGTTGATGCCGTCGTCTTGTGAAATTGTGATTTCATAATTCTTGTTCTTTGATTGTATCAGATTCTCATTATTTGATTGATTGAACTTCCTAGTAATAAATTGCTCACCTTTTATGTTATATAATTTGGGTTCAGTTTCTGTGGGTTTGGGGGGGTATAATTTCGGAGATCAGCGGTTGCGTATTTTCTTGAGTCCTTATGGTTTGTCTTTTGAGATGGTTTTTATACAATAGGACTCCTGCCAGTCATTCTATTGGCGCCTGACTTGATACAGTTGCCAAATGATTCGTGTTGTCAGGTTGTGCAGTACGAGTAAGGATTTGTGAATTTCAAGATGGCCTTGTTCTTCAACGAGGCTCTCAAAAGATGAATTCCTAACAAGATGTACACCGATGAAGAGGAATCGTTGAAAAGAATTGATGTATTGTAGGTGAATGCAGAGATGTTTAAAGATAAGGAAGAGATATAGTTATTTGATTGTTGGGATAATGCAGCCTTCTCCATCTCAATGGTTCTAAGCAACATGATTTTTAGAAATGCCTATCGATTCTAGCACCAGATTCCGAATTCAGAATGTAACCAACAAAACAAAAGGAAGAAAAAGATAAACTAGAGGAATTACAAAGAAAAATTGCACAATCCTCACAAACCATCAAACCAAAACAAATTGAAACAACAGACTGATATTCTAAAGCTGGAGAATGGAGCAAACAGTTTGTATCAAAGTAAGAATGAGCAACACAATCGCCGCAACCGTTCCAGTTCCTCGCCAAAGATCCCCGAAATACACACTTCTCAAAGTGGCCATTGTATGATTCCCACAGCTCTCGTAAAACCCGTTCAGCTTCGTAGCAAGAAGGAAATAACAAGATTTCACCTCCACGATTTGATTGCACAGATTGTTGACCAAATCTGCCACGGCAAAATAAATCTCCCAGCCCATTAACGATGATCTTCTTGTCGACAAACAAATCCACGTCGTCAGCAGTGTCGATCAACAAATCCAACAGCCGTATGTAATTGCATATATAAGTGTCATCTGGGTAGTGGCACTGCTCCAGCGCCATCAGATTCCGGACCACAAATTCAGTGGTGTCATCCACTTCAAAACGCGGCAGCTCCAACTCCGATTGCCCCATACAACCCATTCCTGCACTGCGATATTGGATTTCCAGGAAACACTTGCGCGGGGCCGCCTTTAGCTTCAGCCCTGCCTGGTGCAGTTTTGTTATGCTATATAGACTGTCTATGGTTTCTCGACACATTTCTGGGTGCCTGTGCGCCCAAAAGTAACGCACCAAATCCGTGAAATGTAGCATGCTTTCTGGGTTGTCTATGCTTGTTTCCTTGGGTTGGAAGCTGCGGAAATAAGTACAGGTTAGATCAAGGAAAGGCGGATAGCTACCGTTTATGCTTTTCTTGGCTAAGTTGTAAATCTTGTGGAGAATCGAGAAGGGGATTTGATTTTCAAGCAAGATTAAATCTTTTCGTACATCTGTACTCAGCCACGGTTTCCCCATTATGAAATCATTCGGATGTTCCGCACACTTGTTGCTTCTCAAGAAAAGTTCGATGATGAAAACGCTATCCAACAGAATCAAATTCACAAAGTCAGTGGTGTCAGTTACATTGTAAGAATCATGTGCATAACAATGCCTGGTTTCATCTGCATCGATTTGGTTTAAGAGATCAGCTGCGAATTCTTGCTGAATCCGTTCCTGGTCTTCTTGGTTCACGGCTGCTGTTCTTCTTTTACAGAATGCATCAAAGTATCTGAGTTTTTGAATCTCCATCTTCTGCAGTAATGGTGCGCCATGGTGAATAGGGCCGATAGAAATTACCTGAGGAGTATAGGCACAAGGTTTGATTTGGCGAAGGGAAGGGGGGACATTGTAAATGCATAAAATGTCAGTTAAGGTTGTCTCCAAGTTTTCAGGGATTTTTATTCTTAACTCGTGACTGGACTTCGAAGTACTCGGCATCTGATTATTCCCTGTCATATTGAATTCAATTTCCTGCAACTCAAATTTAGAAATGAAATCAATTGATATTTGAATTTACAGAAAATTTTGTCTCAATTTTCACGGTATAGCAACATGTAACAACTTTGAGTGTTAGCTACCAAATTAGGTAAGAGTAACTTACTGGTTGTCGCTCAATTGCCGAAACACAGTTTTTTTAAAAAGAGAATACTTGGTATAGTTTATAAGAGTTAAGAAGTGGGGAAAGCAATAAATAAGAGGAATGGAAGATACAAATCTTCCATTACAAGTTAGAAGAAGGCCGCTGTTGAAGCAAAGAATAGTTAGTTATAAGCAGTCTCACTGAATTGATATGCTTACTTTTAATGTTTAACTTGACAAAAAGCAAGTATAGGTATACTGTAAAGTGTAAACTAACAAATAAAATAAATAAAGAAATGGAGCGGGATCAACTTTTCTCTAGTCATACAACTCACAAGGAATCATAAGAATTACTTAATCTCGCACTGGAAAAGAAAAGTTCCAAGGTTTAGTTATGTGCAAACATTTTGATGCCTTTTCTTTTGATAAGAACAAGTTTAAAAAGATTAACTACGGTTTCTTGCATATCTTTCCGTTATAGAAATATACAAAAAGTAAACATAAACCAATTTATCAGTTGATGGATTGATAGATGAGCTCAAAAATTTTTTATTCAGAATTCAAGTTCACACTTACAATCATGGAAAACATTGAACCTTTTCTTCATTCAAATTGACTTTAGGGAATGGAGATATTTTTGTTGATAGTCTCTCAAAATGTTGGGAAAGTTATAAAAGGTTTGAAGAATCGAAAGAGCTAGTTCCTGTAATCATATCCAGAGTTTCTTTCATTATTGAAACCCACCCTTGTGGTGATGTAAAATTTTCAGATTTCTCAACAAATGTTCAATAATAATAATTCAAATCTATTGCCTCCATTGACAACAGTGCAACCGTATGCAAAAAGCTCACTCAGTTGTGTTGAATTTCGTCTGTTGTCACATTATTCTTTTAACATAAAGTCTCCCAATTTTTCAGGCATTCCAACCTATACATATATTTATTAAGTTTATTTGATTGAGCATGCATGCATGTATTATATGAAAGCTAGGCTACAATTGTGTCAACCGAACTGGTTTTCATAATCTGAATATAGGCATGCTTAATCATGGTACTGAAATCAGAGAAGCTTAGAGAAAGATTGAGCACCTGTTTCCCAGACAGCAGATTTTGGATGGTTCCAAATTGCATCACTCGATGGACTAACATGCACCCCATCAACTGGATTCCCTTACCAAAACAATACACAAAACGCACATTAAAAATAAACACTCTCAACTTTTGAGCACCGAACTGCTCCACCTGCCACAGCTGCTACTTCTTCTGCATCCAATCATCAATTTCAAACCTATCATTATTTGTCTTCTAAACAGCTGGATTACAATATAAACATCAAACAAATTACATTATGAATTATCACATAAGAAAACAAACTCCACAGTCTTTCATCATCATTAGTACATATCAACAACACACACCTGAAACCAGAAGCACTTCCACAAGAAACAAAAAAAAACTCAACAGAATATCTCGCATTCAAAACAAATGGAACAACATACCAAACCTAGGTTTGTCTTCATAGAAACTGCCATATACAAAGGCGCCAATATTCTGTCATTTTTCAGTGATGCACAGCTACGCACACTGACAAAAACCTTTTTCGCATATTCACCTTCAAGTATCCAAATGCTGAAAAACAAGCTATTATGTAGATATATGAGCAGATAATTCCTTAACCTAGAGTGCATACACTATTAGATGAAACAAAGTAAACCGAACTCACATGAACGCCGTTTTTCACAAAAGCCACATTCCTCGATATGGCACGGGATAGCATTAGCTTTTAGGATTTAAGAATTGGGATATGTATAATAATTACCATCATTCAATCCATTGGACTGATCACATTAACCAAGCAGAGATACAAGGTCAAATTTTATATATCTAGCAGAAAACCAACTACAATTTTTTGCATTCTCTTTCTTTATAATCGTAAGTCATATCTAGCCTGAGTCTAATCCTTAACATTGATTCCTTTGAGTGTGCAAACATTTTAATGGTAGGAACAGATTATTCTTCTGTACCTTGTGACCACGGTTTCGCTAATAACAGTCTTGAACACACCCACAAATTGTATCAATCCAATACGCTGAGAAGTGAAATCCATTCTTAGGACTTCAAAGTTATTTCAGAATACACACTTAAAAAAAATAGTTTAACAATATAAAAGAACATTCCAAGAATGCTTGTCATCATAAATTTTCCACCAGAAGACTATCTGAGACAATCTTAACAATTCTAATTTAAGTAAAAGAAAATAATATTGTGTCTAAACATAAATATCTCTTAGATTGCACTGCCAAAAAGAACTAACAATCAGCTAGCTTAATAGGTAATAAGAGTATAAAAAAAGGACTTCAATGTTATGTTAGAACGCCCCTCATGAAAGTTGCTATACTCTTGTATTATAGTTCATTCTGAAAAATTCCAAGCTTGCATGGTAAGTTTTTTCGAATAAGACTGTAAAACACTCTTAACAGTCAAAAATCCACAAGAGGATAATATTTGCTGTATCTGATAACAGTACATCTTAGATTGCACTACGAAATAGAACTAAGAGCAGCTTATTGCTATAAAGGTGCAAATCTTGCTATGTACTCAAGGGGAGCATCTGATTATTAATTGTGCTTTGGAAAACGACGATAATGTGCATGGCTTGTGCAAATCCTACAATAACGATGGAAAGAAATTTCATATCGAGAACCACAATTACCATAAATTGACCAAAAACCAGTAATGTAGCTTTTTCTTTCTTTTTTGGCTTTTCAAGAAACAGATTCTACAAGTTTGTGCCAATCGCCTAACACGAGCCAACTATTTCGCAACAAAAAGTATTCCACCACGCAAAACAAAAGCTCCAAAAGTTCATCTTTCTTTCACAAACTGAAATTCATTCAAAATTCTTTGAGAAATTTTCACCATAATCCTATAATCTATATGAAGAACTAAACAAGTTTAATACCGTGAGAAGATAATCGCCGTTGTAGATGCAATGATAAGAAAATAAAATGGCAAGCCTTCTGTTGCTCGGCCATATAGAGAACTCATCACACAATCCTGACATTTAATTGCACAATATGTTATGCTTCAGCAAATGACAATAGCGTGCATGGTCCACCCAATACGATAACTCATTCAATGTATGCAAGGTTTATCTTTCCATGAATGATGCATCCTTGAACTGTTTACAGTGAGTTAGTTCTAACCCATCCCTTTTTCCGTATTATCATTTTTGGCAATGCAGAGATAAAACGTGTAATCAATCACAGCAACCCCCTGACACGTGGTAACAACTCTATTTAGCATCGCAAAAGATCGTTATGCTTCAGCAAAAGACAATAACGTGCATGGTTCATGAAACCCTATAGTAATGACAGCAACGCATTTAATTTGCGCATTTTATCTTTCCACATACGACAGTTTCTCAAACTAATTATGACGTACTAGTTCCAACCCATCCCTTTTCTTATAAGAGAATCGATCATATAAACGAACTGGCACGTCATCACTAGATTTAGCATATCGCAAGGTCGTTATGCTTCAGCAAACGACAATAGCGTGCATGGTTCATGCAATCCTGGAGTGATGGCACCAAAACATTTAATTTAAGCAATTTATCTTTCCATGAATGATAAGTTCCTTAAGCTGGATTAGATGTATTAGTTCTAGCCCTTCCCTTTTCCTCCTTTTACCTCAGTCGAAATTCAGACATCAAACGTGTGATCAATCAATGAAACCATTGACAACAAGGGCAATAAAAGGAATTCCAGCATAGCAACCAACAAGAAGAATATTTCATGAGTAATCATGCAAAACAAAAGCTCTAGATATGCATATTTGATATCTTAGATAACTGCAAAATTATTGAAAATCTTTAACCTTTAAGACTGATAGTTATCATGTACAAAGGAAGCTATTCAGAATATGGACTAAAACATTGAAACCTCCACCATTTGTCTGAGCTCCTTGCCAAAAAGAGAAAAGGCACAAAAACAACATACATTTGTTACCCTTTCATCTTCCCAAGCTTCTACATTTTTACACTTCCAGCCGATTACAAAGAGTTTGCTATCATTCACCTCCATGTTCTCAATGATGTGAATGGCTCATCTAATCCCAAAACCGGCAGGAAAACTGATCATGGAATCTACAGCTAAAAAGAATCAAACTTTCAATCAAAACATAATGCAAATAAATATGGCCAACCAGAATGCAAACAAGATATGCCCTGCTCATGTGGCTATTATTGCTTTAAACTCATCCATCGAGCACTCAACTATGTGAATGATTCATCTAATCCTGTACCCTAACATAATAATCCAGTCCACATGATAATTGTTGTTTAGATTCTTACACATCATATATAAAAAAATTACCCATTTCTGTGGTCTATTTCATCGGCAAACAAAAAATATAGAAGATTGAGAGTTCAGAAATATAATTTTTGAACCTTTGGACGACTCTCATGAACCTTGTACGTTTGAGGGGTAACTGATGAAAGCCACGTGCCAGGAAACAAGTTCTGCAAAACCACAAGAAGGAAGAAGAATGATTGGTGAGGGCAAATGTAATGAAATCAAGAAACAGAAAAAGGAAAATGGACTCACATCAAGCTGTTTTTGCAAGTGTTTAGGCCTCTTCAAAGGCTTCCTCGAAGGTTTAGAGGCAGTAAGGGCATAAAAATCTTCTTCGATCTGCAGCTTAGAGAGCGGAATGGAAAAGTGGGTCTTGTTTGGCTTGTCCTTCTTCTCCTTATCTTTTCTGTGAGCATCATCTGTAGCCATTGGCCGAGATGATTCCGGGAGACTCGCATCCTGAGATATAGCTGCTACAGAGAGCCTCTGGACACCATCATTTCGATGACTCGATTTCATTCGGGGCCTGAGATTCCATGTCTTGGCAATCGAATCATCCAACTCAGTGTGTTTCGTCAGCTTGGTAGGTACCTCAATCAACTCCCCAGCGGGCATAGCCTGCTTCACCAGCTTAGTAGGTTCTCCGGCGGGCTTTATCGGCCTGGCCTTGAGGCGAATGCAAATCTTAGTTTTAGGTTTCCGTTCAGAATGCTGGACAGGGGAAATGGGAGAATCCGAAACCCTCATTTTGTTGTCAGGAGACGACCTAGGGGTGCTGGCATTGTCGGCGTGAAGCGATTGATGAGGTGGTTTGCGAGAAGGGTGGTTATTAGTTGGGTTAACGGACCATCTGAGGTGGTGGAAGGGGAAATTATGGAGGGGTTTATTAGGGTTGGGATTGGAAGACGAAGAAGAAGGCATAATGAAGGAGAGGTAGAGGATGAAGAGGTGAAAGGAACACCATTTGAGAATTTGTATAAACAGGGGAAGCAAATGAAACTGAAATCTACAAAATCGACACAATTCAATGCAAAGAATCCTAAAACCTGCATAAAGGAAGTCAGCTATTGTGTTTCTTACTCGCATACCACGCCTCCCTCCCAACCAACTCAATTTCAACTTCTCTTTTCTTAATTACTCTCTTCGGTTCATGCATTTTTCATATTTTCGGTTCGGTTCGATTTTCGATTTTTGGATAAAAAAACAAAAAGTTCATAGAATTGAACCGAAAATCCATATTTTCATTTTTGATTCATCAATTTTGGTCATTGTTCTATGCATTTTCGGTTTTATGCATATTGTAGGTGTTTTTTGAGATTTAGGGGTTGTTAGATTTTGGCAAATTTTATATGTTTTCTCATCGGAAACGGGTCAACGATCCAAAGTCACAGCTTATGTTGTACTCCATCGCTTTTCGCCCAAAAAACATAGTTTAGACCTTCAATTTTGTGATTTTCCGATTTTAAGGACCTAATTGCAATTTTTTAAAAGTTTCTGTGCTTGCCTTTTAATTCCAAGCTTTTAACAGGAGTTTTCCTAGCTTATTTATAAGAGAAAAATAATATCAATTTTAATTTTTATTCTCAATTAATTTTTCAATTTGATTTTAACAATGGCGTCACCATTATTTACTAGTTGAAGTGTGATTATTGATATTGAACATGGATTTTGCCAAATTTTGTTACTGTTAGTTTTTATGTGTTTACGGGCCAACGATCCAAAGTACTACGGTGTGAACCCAATCGCTTTTCAGTCGTTGAAGTTGCAATTTATTTATAATTTGATTATTAATTTATCGTTTCAAAGTTTTTCATAGACCGTTGCATCAGTTTAGGTATTTCGAAAAGTAGAATTTTTTAACAATTTTTTATCATTTTCAGTTTAACCATGTTTCGAACCGAACCGAACCGAACAGAAATTAATTCGGTTCGATTTTCGATTCTTACTTTTTTAGAATTTCAATTTTCGATTCGGTTCGGTTCGATTCGATTTTCGAACCGAACCGAATTTTGCTCTCCCCTACCATTGTCTGCGTCACTTATAAGCGTGATGTTTTCTTTTTATCAATGAAAACACACGCACACATTTTATCCTCTCTTTTTTTTGTGAGGTCTTCAATTTAAAGTAGCATGTATTATATTATAGTTGGTGTAGAATGAATGTACGAAGCTAAATATTTTTTTCTTTTTAATCCAAATTCTTGTTTCTTACATAACAAACTTATAATTACATGCATCTCAAATGAACGTGACCGGACTACAATAAAAGTGTAAATAATACATGTCTTGTTATGAAACATACCATGTGCTCTAATTTGAAATTTATAGATTTCCCACCATATTTCAGATTAATTACTAACTAATGTTACGCTTTTCTTTTCCTTTTTCTGTTTCAGTTCTCATCTTTTTTTAATTCACATAAAGGTTTACCTCGTTTGGAAGGTATAATTAAAAGTCAAAACATTAGCAAATCCAACTTAAAATGGATAGTTGTTTTCCAAATACAGCCCCAATTCATATGATCAAATGCATAAACTATACAAACCAAATGGCTTTTCTTGGATTTCCTGAAGATTTGACTTCAAGACCGGCGAGTTAATGACATGGAGTACAATTGGGTGAGATCTTAAACCCATCAATTAGCTTTAAACTTCAAAAGAGGAGCTTAAACAAGCGACTCAATGACAAGACAACATGCTTACAACATTCCGTGAAAAGAGTCATACATTGGTAAATATGTAAATAATATGAAGTGTGGATATCTGTTTTTCTTTTATATGGAAACAAATCATTTTTTTTGTTGCAAGTATTACCAAAAAAATTTGGTTGGAAAATGAAAATTGCATAGTATACATTGTATAAAACAAAAGAAAAAGAAATGCAAAGGTAAATGAGAAAAATAGGGAATAGGGGGCATGTGGTGGTTTGGTAGAGTCATATCAAATATAATTTGAAATATCAATTAAATGTTGTTAATTAATATACTCATGGGAAATTTTGTATTCGAAATTCAATTTTTCTTTTAAAATTCATATTCATGAAAAGTAATATGACACATGGTATTTGTTTTCATTTTCCAAGTGCCAACATTTTCAGCTACGTGTATAATTATGTATACTATCACTTCTCCAAATGTATATTTATATTTACATGACCTCATATCTGTTCTAGGTGGGCACTGAAACGTAAATGGATCGATGAAACATTGCATATTACCAAATGCTGAGATAGGATTCGATGCATTTGTTTTGGCAATGCCTTATCATAATAGCTTATGAAGAAATTCCACTACATAAAATCCAAATTATGCTATTAAGCATGATTATTAATTAAAACATACAATTAAACATGCATGTTAACGGAAAAAAATCATATGTCCCCAATTACCTGCCTTCATCCCTGTCTCTCATTCAAAAATCGTCAAGTGTCAATTTTTATTATATTTTAATAGATATTAATTTCTCTCTCCTATTTTTTTATTTTTTATCCTATAAAAATTGACACTTAATAACTTTTGAATGTGATACAGGAATTGAGATAGAGAATTTGGGACCAATGATTTTTTTCCTATGTTAACGACACTTTAATGAGATAAGCTATTTACCACAGAATCCGTCATCTAAAACCCTTAGTATGATAACAAAACTAACATCAACAAAACATAAACTTAGACAAGCTAGCTAGTTTGTTTTAGATTTCAACAAGTAAAACCAGCCAATTCAATTGAGATATGATTGACAATGACGACCACATCACATATTAATAAATAGTAAAATGAATGTATAGTAGAACCTTGATAAAGTAATATTCGATAAAATAATCGTTAAATAAATATTTTTCTCTGGCCCGACTTGGGCCAGTTATATTAAATTAATATCTCGTTAAATGCATTAGATAATAATTAAAAATAAAGTATTAAAGGCCCATAAAAAATATAAAGTAATAATTATTATAATAAATCCAGAATTTATATATATTTCTACATCAATAATACAGGAAAAATAATTATTTCTTCTTAAAATATGAATAATTTTTTTTTCTTTTCACCAAAACCAAAGGTAATCTGATCCTTAACTTTTTGAAGAGCGAACACAATTTCCGGAATATTTTGTTCATATTGTACCAAATAGTTTGACAATGTAGTCATTGCTTAAAATGCCTCATTTGACGATACATGTGGGACA
>CATIWQ010604111.1:0-33567 GCA_949673415.1 Euphorbia schlechtendalii | reverse complement strand
GTTGCTCTACGATGAATAATGGAACATCTGAGTATTTAGAATCGAGTCTATTAGATTAGTTTAGTGAATCGTAACATCTTTGTTGAACTTGCATGCTTTCTCTGCTATCCCTATTTCGTAGGCAAAATCTATGTATTTAGAGTCTCTCATCTATCACATCTATATTTACTCAACTTTTCATTCTAATCTTCCTATTTAAAAATCTCAAAACTATTTTTATTTTCTTTTACTTTGTCTTTCCTTGTTGATCTTTAGACCTGGTTCTTTCCCTGTGAGTTCAATATCTTTTAAAACTACATCACAACTGTATACTTACAGTTATCATCATTTTTCTATGTGATAAGGGGTATTGACAACACCTATATTTTTCGTGAACAAGTTTTTGGTATTATTACTAAGGATAAGCCTTACTAAACGAGTATAGCCAAATCTCACGAATAAGTTTTTAGAACCATTAAGTTATTAAACTTATCAGTGGAAAAGTGGTGATCATGGTGCTACTACTGGTTGGAAGGATGAAGCGGATGAACATGCCTTGGAAGAGATCCCTTATTCAAGTTCGCCTATCTGAAAGCATCTTCAGCTACCTTCTCCCCCTTTGCTATCTGACTTTGAATAATTTGATCGAGATAGACATTAAAGGCATCGAGTGTAGCTTGAAAACTTTCTTACTGGCCAATAATTGCAGGGGAAATCTCTTGCTCCAACTTCTCCTTGCCCTTAGAAGAGAGGAAGTCTTGATCATTCAGCTCACTGAGAAGAAGGTGATGGCATTGAGAGAGATGAGCTATCTGGTCAAAGCCTTGACTCACAAACTATTGAGAACACTAAAGAAGCCTTAGAAGTCCATTTTTTCCAGTGCAATCTTTAGCTAAGATTCAATATCAAGGATCTTTAGACCAATGGATGCGATACACTTTAAAGTGTAATCGATGTCTGTTCCGTCCAGCTCTCCCATCTTAACCAATGAATCAACTTTCTTATGCAGGTCCTCCACTTTGGTTTTAATCACATTCAGTTTGAAGTGCATAGTCAATCCAATCTCTAGGCAGAGGGGCTCTGAAGGAGGCATACTTGGCATAGGCATTTTAGGAAATATTTTTCCCATCCCGGTCAACAGAAACTTCTGTGAAGAAGAGACTTTCTCCATGATGTGTTCATTGACCTCTCTTTGAATGGTGTCCATCTTGGTATGGAGAGAGTCAAGGTTCATGACAGGTTCCTTGTCCAGCATCTTGGATATGTCCTTCAACAATTTCAGCACTTCATCTTGCTTGTTATCATGGACCAGTAGAAAATTAAACTCGGCTTCCACCAACTTTACGATGCTATGACTCACATCCTTTGTAGTTGAAAACTCCTTAGAGACATCTTTGATCTTGTGATTGGTTAGCCTCTTTATTTTGGACTGCTCCTTACCGAGCTCATGGATCTGTGTCAATTGAGTAGCCAAATTGGTACTCAAGAGATTCAGCTGCTCAGTAGCAGCATCTACACTACCCTTTATCTTTCTTGCAATAGCATGTGCTACAGTAGATGTGGGGATAGATGCAGTAGCTACCCCAAGCTGGGTTGCAGAGTCCATTAACCCATTTAGAATTAGGACCATCTTATCTACCAGGCTTTTAGCACTCTCTTTTGCCAAATGATTTCGAATAACCAACAATCTACCTTGGATCCACTCAAACTCCTCAAAGTATAGAGAGTCACTAGGCACACTTGTGTGCTATTCAAATTCAGGCAATTTTGCCTTAGGCCTGGATGATAAGTCCGTCAATTCTTGAGCGAGTAGCATTTTGCCTATTGCTCCATGTAACTCTGCATCAATCCTGAGCGCAAGAAATTACTTTCTTGCTAACTAACGGATCTGTGCTAAGAACGATGTAAAATTTACCTCAACAGTCTGATCACTTACTTTTCCTTACTGAGCATAATTCTCAGCATTGGGAACTTCCCTAACTGGAGGGGTTGAGGGGGTTGAGGATGGGTTTGAAGAAAAGGTAGGGTTAGAGATATTTATAGTTGAAGAAGTTAGTTTGAGTGGAATAGAAGGTATAATAGCTCTAGAAGAGTTCGTTATAGGTTGAGAATGTACAGGAGAGGATGGTGATGAAGGAAAAGAATCTTGGGTATTAGAAGGTGAAGAAATGTGAATTGGGGAATGTCCAGAATTAGAATTAGAAGGGGAAGGAGAAGAATTTTTCTGTATATCAGGATCTACTAGAGTAGAACCTGAAGGGATAGAAGAATTTACAAAAGAAGGGTTTGAAGGATTTACAGAAAGAGAAGAAGCGGTAGGTTTTTGAGGAACCTCTAGGTTGGCTGTTTGACCCAAGCATGGGTCAGCCTGAGGTTGCTCATGCTGAGAAGAAAGCTCCTCAACATGAGTGAAACTAGGAGTGGGGATGCTGGGGTCCTAAGGAGCAGACTCCTCAGAAATCTGGAAGAAGGTTTCTCCAGTATCCTCCTCACTGCTTACAACCTGCACATTTTTTTGCAGAGGCCTTGTAGTAGTAGAACGCTTACGCTGAGTGCCCTTAAGTTTGGCAAATACGTCTTGAATGTTCTCAGCAGCGTTGGACACATCCTGGTCCTCTTCTTTAGACTTCTTGGCCTTGCCTTTCTCCTCAGTATCTTTTATTTGCACTTCCTTTGGTATAGGGACTCATTGGCCTCAGCCTCTATCTCCTTAGCCTCAGCTTGCTGCTCAGCTAATAGCTTAGCCTTCGCCTCCCTTTTTGTGCGAGTTTTGGCTTGCATCTTCCTTCTTTGATGCTAAGTAGGAGCTTCATTAGACTTGGCTGAACTCTTCCCCTTGGCCTTAGAGGAAGAAGCCTTTTGAGCTACGGAGGAGGAGGTGGGGATCTTCTCTAGTATGCTGGAGATGGAAACTTCATCAGAGTTATTACCCTCCTCAAAGTCCACCATGAATTGATCCTCTTCCTCCTTGTTAATGTCCATAGGAAATACTGTCTGTACGCACTTCTACTTTCTCTTTTGTTGTGCCTTGGTGTACCTAGCATGGACCTGATGGTAAGTTAGTTTGCTGAAGAGGGATATTTTAAGTCTACTCTTTATAGGCAAAGCTGAGTTACCGGACTCCCTTAGAAACTCTCCCAAGTTGACTTTTACTGCTCTCATAATCTCAGTTATGAGGTAGCCATAGTAATAGACAGTAGTAACTTTTGTCAAGTGATGAATAATCATCACTGGCCAATTGAGTTTCTTACCTTCTACCTTATGGTAGATCACACAACGTTCGAAATAAGTGTATCTAGTCAACGAACCAGTCTTGGGTAGTAGCAGCTTAACTACCAGTTCATGGCACATCCTTGCTATCCATGACATCCCATTGGCAGCAATCTCCCTCGAAACATAGTTGGCTGGGAGTTCCCAATCCTCGGGAATGATGATGATGTCTTCATTGCTGGATCTGCGAAGCTGAGTGCCTGAGTTTGGCATGTTGAGGATGCTCCCTATCAACTTGAAGCAAATAAGAGTGGTTTTTCCCACAAAGTCCATCAACAGCACGTCATTGAAACCCTCAATTGGGTACAGATGGGTGTAGAAGGCTCTAATGAGGCCTGTGATAGTAGGACCTTCCATCTTCAGAAATGAATTGAGGTGATGTTACTTGATTACCCTATGCATGGTTTTGTTCAATAATAGCCCTTCGTAGTTCACCTCATAAACTGGACCAAAGTCTAAGTTCTCCTCCCACTCGATTTTCGCAAGACGGGTTCCAGCTTCTAGAGTTAATTTCTCCGTCTTTCCTTCAGCGTTCACCACAATTTTCATGGTTGTGGTGTTTTATAAGTGTATAATTACACTTATTATCATGATAATTTTACACATTAAACACTATAGTTTAAGTCATTTTCATACTTCATATAAAAGATTTCATGAGGTATGTAGTTTTTTTTATGCAAATGTAGGTACTAGGTAAATCTTGGAAGTAAAATGATTAAAGTTGGAAATCTATGAAAAAAGAGTGAAAAAGGTGCAAAATGATGCGTAGAATTTAAGGCTTTGGAAAAGGATCAAAGATGTCAAAGATCGGTAGAAATCGCAAAGAGGAATCATGTGAAAAAAGGTATGTCATGATCGTGACACACATATCACGATCAAGTCTTGTTAACTTTCATAAAAGAAAGTTGCTAACCAAGTATTCACGATCTCGACAATCATTCGCGGTCTCGACCTTTACAGTTTTTTTGTCAACTCTTCTCTTCTTTCAACCTCCGGATAAGAACGATCAACCACCATCAACTACCAAACAAAAAGACATCTTTTAGAAGTAAACCAATCAGGAAAAGGTGCCTTTCCATTGTGGATACGATCAAATCGATTCAACCAATCACAATGAAGTAGTGTAATTCTTCGCCAATGGACACGACTCTTCGTTTGGATAGATGCAACCCTTCACACTCTATAAATAGGCTCTTAACTCAACCGATTTCGTGGTAATTGGATTAAGTGGTGTGGCATGAGTGATAAGTGTGTCGCATAGATAGAGAGTAAAAATAGCTAGATTTCGCTACGTTCATAAGTGTTAGCGAGAAAATATATAAGTGATTCAAACCTTATTTCGATCACTGGATTTCTCTACATATTCGAGCAATTATTTTATAAGTGTAATTGCAAATCACTTATCAATAAAAGTTTTCGTTCTTCAACATATATTCGTTTATTCGATATTCACAAAGAACAGAGGTTCTGTATGACTCAAGGCCGAATTAAAAGCAGAAGCAAGAATTGCAAGAATTAATGGCTACCATTAAAGAGTGGATACAGTTTGATCAAATTTAGCTTTCACTTGCATACCTTACAACTTTGCTTTGCTTTCTACTTATACTTTTTATTTCGAAGTTTATGATATGTCTATGTGTCATAATGTGTATTTCGTGTTGAGTCTTTTATATTAACCAAGTTATATGCTTTTGAGTTAACTTTAAGAGTAGTTTCAGGGTTAACAAGATTGTGTATAATCACTGGATCTATGATTATAATGTTGTTTAGTGAGCCAACATTTTTGGAATTGTAACTTGCTAAATATGGTTATGTGAGAGCAACCCATACTAAGCATAGTAATATTGTTATCCAGGTTTATATAATCATCTAAATTTGTTTGCACTAGATTTAGAAAACTCATTTCATGTGTTGCTTTGCAGTTAATAATTGAATATCTGAGTGTCTAGAATCGAATCTGTTAAATTAATCTAGTGTACGTAATATCTTTGATGATTTTGCATGTTTTCTTTACTATACTGGTTCGTAGGGAATATCTATATACTTTTTATCTTCTCTAATCTTTCATACATTTGTCTACCCATCCATCATTCCAATCCCCCAAAATAAATTACATTATTTTTTTTTGTTCTGTTCCTCTTGTTGATCTTTAGATTTGGTTCCTTCCTTGTGGGATCGATATCTTTTAAAACTAAATCATAACTGTATACTTATAGTGGTCACCATTTTTCTATTTAGATAAGCGGTATTGACAACACCTATTCGTATTTTGAACTCTTATCTTATCAGTAGGAAAGTGGGAGACAAGGTTTTTGGCTTCTTTATAAAATATAAATCCTCAAAGTCAATAGAGTTAAAACCTTGCAAGCAAGTTTTTGGCGTTGTTGTCGGGGAAGGCAAGTGCATTCTAGAGATCAAATTGCTGGAGATACGGTTCATTTTCTAATTATATCTATTTAATTTCTTTCCTAAACTATATAATTTGTCAATCCTAACTTAGATGTGAAAAGATTAAGAAATAATCATCTTGGAGGTGATACGTCATAATATTTCATCTTAATTCTTGGCAAATAGAAGATTTTCTTCTATTTTACCCATTCGCATTCGCGACATATACTCGAGTTTGTGAATTTCCTTATTAAAACATTATGTTTCTTATTTTGCTTAGTCACTATCGTGACTGGTGATCGCGATTGCTACTTGTGCAAAAACTGCAACAGTTTGGCAGTTTTTCGATGGTTTCTCTCAAACTCTATATATGTGAATGCGAATTCTCATAATCCTTCACTTCAGAAATCTGAAAATCCTTTTTCTTCAGACAAATAAAATTCATTCCAAACCTTGAAAATCATTCAATCCTTTTCCTTTTCAAAATGGTGCCCCCTAACAAATCTAATCTCATTCCTCCTTTGAATCTGCAAGAGTGGTATGAAGTGCCTTTTCCAATTTACTCTCGAGAGGAAGGTGATCACTTTGAAACTATCAGAGATGCAGAATTCACTAAGTTCCTATGTCATCCATAGGAATAGTTTTATTCATTTAGGAATCTATGATAGGGTAATGTATTACCTTAGGATTCTAAATTTCATTATCTATTCCAATATAATCATTAGAAATAGTGAGGATAATTGTAAGGAGATGCTGATATAGTTAGTATGAATGAATGATAAGATGGATTGTTTAGAATATCGTCACCAAGGGAAGAAGCATAAGTTGTCGAGGAAAGCACTGGAGAAGAATTTGGGATTCCCTAAAGATTGTTACTACAAAATGCTTCCTGGTTGGGATCCATTACCAACTTGGAATCGCCTTACTGGCCAAGTCAAATACAAATAGGAATCTGCCTATAGCTAGTGGATACATGAACCCTGTTTGCTCGCTTTACACTTCTATCTAAGTAGTGCGCCGTTTGGTAGGAATAGTTCCGACATAGTCATTCCTTAAGAATTGTTTGTCTTGGAAGTAGTTTGGAATGGCATACCTATGGACGTATCAGGAATTATGATGGAGACTCTTATGTTTGCCGTAATTGTTCCTGGTAGGATAGCGTACGAGTGTTGAACTATGGCAAATTTGCTAGGACAAGTTGGGAGAATTCCTTGTGTTACGGAAATCTTTACTGACGAAGATGAAATTCCAAAATTAACTATAGAAGTTTTCTTCGAATACAGATTTTTGACTAAATGCATTGGGGAAAATGGGATAACCTATGATTGGAAGTCATGGGATGAGCTAGTAGAAGTCGACAAAAAGCCAGAAAGAGAAATGGCTAGGGAAGAAGGGAATAGTTCAACCAATCTTAAGAGGAAGTTGAATGACTTAATGGAAGAACAAGTCTATATTCATCGTAAGATTAATGACATCCACAATCTGGTGTATGATGTTGAAAGAGATCTGCAGGAGTCACGTTATAAGGTTGATAAAAAGATTGAATCGCTAACTCCTGAATAGATCGTTTTCTTTTCATTTAGGTTTAGAACCTTGTATAGTCTTTTCTTTTCGTGTGTTTGTTGTTTGTTTGTTTTCTTATTTATATATTGTTTGTTTGTAATGGTGTGTTAAATATGAAATGAAAATTTGAACAACAAGACATTGATGTTCAATTGCTATCTTCACCATGACTAATCAAGGTATAAAATAGTAAATATTTATCATTTGTATTTAACAATGTTCGTTTGTGTTTGTGTTTCTAAGTTATTTTAGGTACAAGTCTAAAAATTAAAAATTTGAAGAATTAAAGAAGATCGCGATCGTGACATTCAACTTGAGCTAATGACAATTTTCAGTAAAATTTCTATTTCTATCATGAGGAAGATCAAGATCGCAATAACCCTTCACGATCTTGATATGAGCAAATTATAACCGTTACAGATCACAATCTGACACGTGATAGATAGCTAAAATCGCCATTAACAGCTAGTTTTGAGCAATAATGACTATATTTAATTATGACCAATTAGAGACCTCTTAAACCTCTATAAATAGGTCTAAGTTGAACCCTAGCCACCACAACCTTCAACAAGCTTACAAAATCTCTGAAATTTCTTCATCTTCAACCTTTAACAAGCTTACAAAATCTCTGAAATTTCTTCATCTTCAACCTTCAACATTCAATTTTTTTCTTAACCTTTGCACTTCAAAATAATCAAGATGCCATTGAAAAAATCTGCAAATAGAAGAGAAAGCCAAACATAACAGGAGGAGTATGATTGTCCTTCCCTTTAAGGATAAGAGAAGAAGGCAAAAGCTATAGCTTAACAAATTAGATATCACGGGGATGATATTCCTAGATTTGGTCTTCTTGGAAACATTGAATCTCCATAGAGAGATGGAGGTTTATCTTTCGGCTCTTGGACTCACAAAGTTTGTGGATTTGTGTTTTCCACAAAATTGAGATTGGATTCTCAAATGTTTAGTAACATTTGACTATGAAGATGCAAGGAAGAGAGCGATTCAATTTCGTAATCAAGGATGACATTACACAGTTACAAGAGAGATGATGGGTGAATGGTTCAGATTTGAAATTGTTAATTGATCGAGCGTGACAGATTCTTTTCAACCAAATCGAGTTTGGGCAGAATTATCGGGTAAGAGAGTCTTCGATTCCAAAAATTCTCCCAATAAACTTATTAAGGATGAGTGCATTCTTCTTCTCCACAAATACCTTTCCACTTCGGTATTTTACCGAGTAGAGAATACTAAAGTCCAAAAGAAAGATTTGTTTGTTCTTTCTTGCATTTTGATGAAGTAAAAAGTGGAATTCGTGGATATTATATGTGATATGATGAAGAAGAATTCTATAAGCATGATGAATAAGATTGGAGTGGTCGAAATTATCACCACTATCATCTTATGTGCAAGAGGTGAACTCCCCTATGTCCAACAACCGGGTGAGTATTTTCACTATATGGATGGGACTTATTTGAAGAATACTAGACTTCTTCAAGAGAATGATGGTGTATATTCTTTCTACTCCTACTCCAACCGAACCAAGAAGCTAATCTTGGCTCATGAAGATTCTACTGTTGAACCATCTAATCCAACCATTAGCTATCAACATAGAAAAGCTCCAATGCTTGAAGTAGAAGAAGACAAAGAAGAAGAAGATGAAGCTCCGAAAGATTGGAAGGTAAGCATGGAACAAAAATTAGACAATTGCCAAGCGGAACTTGGAGTAATGAAAAGAGACATGAAGATTCTTAAGAAGAATAATAAATCGATGCTTCGAAAATTATTATCCTCCTTTTGAAAACAAAATTGTCAATTTACTCCCAGTCCCCCGGATTCTCCTTCTCAATAGAACGGGTTTTCTCTTTTCTTTACTTTTCTTTTTCATATTTTTAGACAAGTTGTTTGTTTTTAGATTTTCAATTGAATAAAGTCAACCACAATGAGGACATTGTGTCCTTTAGTGTGGGGGGCAATTGTAAATCCAAAAAATCCAAAAAAAAAAAATAAAATTAAAAATCGAAGAATTTGAAAATTTTTGTTGATTTTTGTGTTATTTTTACATTATCCATTCTTATACTTTACTAATATTTGTCCAAGGTTATTTTGAATATTAGGTATTACAAGTTTGATGTTAGTGCAAATTTCGGATAATCGAATCTGAGCGCATGTTGAATTTGAGCGTTAATAGCACAATATTTATCAATTTGACAAGGATGAGTGGTGAGTAACATTCGAAAGCAACATTCCAAGTAAGTTTCGATTTACATTTCAATGCAACATGAATTAGTATAAATTGTATAATTTTAATTTAATGTTACCGATAAGTTTAAGAGGAGTAATATCTAGTAGTATTCTTACTATGAGTTTTATATGCAAATCTCGAATAAGTCCTATAAGTATTGAGTGTGTTTAAATTGTTAGGAAACTATAGCCATAATACTTTGGAATTAATCAATAAAGGATGAGGGTATTGAGAGAAAAAATCAAAAGAAAGAGAGGATAACCAATGAGTTATGCAAAAGATGAGGAATGGTACGGAGCAGAAATTGCAACTATTCATTAAGTGAAAAAAAAGAAAGCATAGCACGAAAAATAGGTGCAAAGTATAAAGTACTTCAAAAACACATGCTTAAAAGAAAAAAAATGAGAGAAAGTGGTATGGGGTATAAAATGCAACCACTAAAAAAAGGGGAGAGTGGTATGGAGAATAAAATGTAACCAGTAAGAGTGTTTTAGCATCCTAGGATACCTAAAAATGCCTTGAGAGAAAATTATTCAAGGTGTGCTTTCTATGTCCTTTATACTTTATACTATGCTTAAGAGAAGGAAATATTCGAGTATGCATATAACGCTTATATGAAGATGCGATTCGGTTGAACCTCCATTAAGAGAAAAGGTATGCAACTAGATTATATGAATTGCACAGTACTAATTTGTGGGAAATTTTGGACTTCTACTTGAATCTTATGCAACATGGGAATGTGGTACTCACTACAATAGTCTTTCGACAAATAAGGTACGAATTTGGATAACTAATTTATACACTTATGTTGAATTTACCTTGAGGACAAGGTAAAAGTTAAGTGTGGGGGTGTGATAAGTGTATAATTACACTCATTATCATGATAATTTTACACATTAAACACTATAGTCTAAGTCATTTTTATACTTCATATAAAATATTTCACGTGGTATGTAGTTGTTTTTTATGCAAATGCAGGTACTAGGTAAATTTTGGAAGTAAAATGATTAAATTTGGAAATTTATGAAAAAAGAGTGAAAAAGGTGCAAAAAATGCGTGGAATTTAAGGATTTGGCAAAGGATCGAAGATGTCAAAGATCTATAGAAATCACAAAGAAGAATCATGTGAAAAAAGGCATGTCATGATCGTGACACACATATCATGGTCGCAACTTGTTAACTTTCACAGCAGAAAGATGCCAACCAAGTATTCATGGTCGTGACCTTGACTATTTTTTGGTCAACTATTCTCTTCTTTCAACCGCCGGATAAGAACGATCAACAACCATCAACCGCTATCAACTACCAAATGAAAAGGCACCTTTTAGTAGTCAAACAATCATGAAAAGGTGCCTTTCCATTGTGGATAAGATCAAACCAATTCAACCAAGCATAATGAAGCGGTGTAATTCTTCGCCAATGGACACGACTCTTCATTTGGATAGGCCTAACCCTTCACACTCTATAAATAGGCTCCTAACTCAACCAATTTCATGGTAATTGGTTGTGTATTATGTGGTGTGGTATGAGTGATAAGTGTGTCGCATAGATAGAGAGTAAAAATATCTAGATATCGCTACGTTCATAAGTGTTAGTGAGAAAATGTATAAGTGATTCGAACCTTATTTCGATCACTAGATTTCTCTACATATTCGAGCGATTGTTGTATAAGTGTAATTGCAAATCACTTATCAATAAAAGTTTTCATTCTTCAACATTCGTTTATTCGATATTTACAAAGAATAACATCCTAGCGAAGGTTCTATACGAGTCGAGACCGAATTCAAAGCAGACGCAGGAATTGCAGGAATTGATGACTCCCATTAAAGAGTGGATACGATTTGATGAACTTTAGCTTTCACTTGCTTACCTTACAACTTTGCTTTGCTTTCTACTTATACTTTCTATTTCGAAGTTTATGATATGTCTATGTATCATAATGTGTATTTTGTGTTGAGTCTTTTATATTAATCAAGTTATATGCTTTTGAGTTAACTTTAAGAGTAGTTTCATGGTTAACGAGATTGTGTATAATCACTAGATCTGTGATTATAACGCTGTTTAGTGAGCCAATATTTTTGGAATGGTAACTTGCTAAATATGGCTACGTGAGAGCGACCCGTACTAATCATAGTAATATTTTTATCCAAGTTTATATAATCGCCTTAATTTGTTTGCACTAGATTTAGAAAAGTCATTTTATGTGTTGCTCTGTGGTGAATAATTGAATATCTGAGTATCTAGAAATGAATATGTTAAATTAATCTAGTGTACGCAATATCTTTGATGATTTTGCATTTTTTCTTTGCTATACATGTTCATAGGGAATATCTATATACTTTTTATCTTCTCTAATCTTTCATACATTTGTCTACCCATCCATCATTCCAATCCTCCAAAATAAATTACATTATTTTCTTTTGTTCCATTACTAATGACTAACCCTGTTTATTTCAAATGGATTGATGAACATGAGTTTTATCGCATCATGGCATGCTAACCCTTGTGAATGCAGCCATAACATTAAACATCTCATGCATTTCTCACATCACGAGTTATTTCATGAATCTTACATGCGCATCTGACCCTTTGCTTATGTATCTTAGCTAGGAAGAGGCCTGCTCACCGCCAGGTCCACGTTTCTCCAATTGTGGCAAATCTTGAAGGGGTTCCGTACACTGACTCAAGTGAGGACTCAGGTTCAGACTCAGATTCAGTTCCACGCACTGCTATGGCCAATCCACAAGAAGGAGGCGTGAGGAAAGATCACCCTATCCTTATGAGACAAAATTCTCAGCAGTCATCGGTGAGCGCTGAGATCGCAGCTGCCTTAGATGCCTTTGCCAATAGTGAACAGCTAGCATCGCTCATTCGCCTACATGTTGAGAGGGCCCAGAACGTAGCGTCTAACCCAAGAGTCACCCTTTACAACGCCAATCCAATATGGGGACCTCCCACCTCACACATGGTGACCCCAACTACCTTTCATCAATTCGGGGCAGGACAAAGTCAGCTGAACCAGGCTCCGATTGGACAACCAGGATATAACTTCTCCAATCCTTCCCAACACTTCTAGGGGCAGCCTGTCCAACCAACATTTGCATTAGGGCCTTTCTACCAAGGAATGACCCAACACCTTGTTCCTAACGGGAATACGTCAGCCACCTCATAGTTCCAGGCACCTCAACTGTCCCACTTTGTGGCATATCCCCAAAGGCAATATGGCTGTTATCCAAGCACAAGGGATCCCATCCTCCAACAACCAGGAATGGCAGAACTATGGTAATAGTTCTTGGTTACTCACGATGGTCATCTCATGAATTCATACTCAGTACAACCAACAATCTGGGATGAAGACATCTTACCTCAGAACTTCACAATGCCGTTGTTTGAGAAGTATGTAGGATCCGGTGACCCGCACGCTCACTTGACGCATTATCAGATAGTGATGAGAGCATTAGGGGTCACCGAATGGATGATGGAAAAGCTCTTTGTCCTCACCTTGGGCCACCCAGTCAATGAATGGTACAGTCACCTCCCACTGGATATAGCTACTGATTAGAATAGACTCGCTCAAGCCATGATGGGACATTATGGTTTCAACTCTCAAATGGAAACCACAATGCAACATCTAGAAGCTATAAGGTAGGAACAGGGTGAGAACTTCAAATCCTACTATACACGATGGATGGCTACAAAGGTCAAGCTTCGGGCTCGCTTAACTCTACTAGAGATGATAACCAAGCTTCTGGATGGTGCACTGCCATTATACAGGAATAAATTTGGATCAAACATCTTCTCGAGCTATTAAGAAGTGTTTGAGAAGGCAGATAGGATGGAGTACTTCGAATCCCTGGAGAACTTTGAATCGAAAGGTCACTAGAATAACACATGCTTGATTATGTAATAATTTAGCATTTAACTACTTTGCCCACGGGGCTTTTGAATTTTCAATTGAACTTTGTTTCCTTGCTTGATATTCTATCAATGACATCATGCATTCTCATAAGCATATACATATGGATTTTTTAGGACATGTGACACATTATGTCATGAAATTAATTTGGGTATAAATGGATTTCTGACAATAAATTCAAATGATTTGACTCTTGAGAGAAAGTGAGAGATAAATACATGTACTTAGATAACGCGTGATAGCAATTGCTTCATCATACAAAGATGAAAGATCAATGGAAAGATCTCCAAACACGAAACATCCACTGACTCATGCAAAGATCAAAAGGATCAGAGTTAGAATAAGACCAAGCAGGTTGGGACCCAATAACCGGCACAATGCCACAAAGAAGGAATCAGATTGTTTATAAGACACAACCAACTAGTGCAATGCCACAGAGAAGGAGTTAGATCGTTGAACACATCAACAACTCCATCACCACCATTCAACCGATGTAGTGCCACAAAGAAGCAGTCAGATCATTGAACATATCAACAACTCCACCATTCATAAGACCAACCAATTGGTATGATACCACGAAGAAGGAGTTGGATCATTGAACACATCAACAACTCCATCACACAGATCACCATCATTCATGGGATAATCAAATAAGAGTCAGACCGTTGAACATGTCAACAGTTCCTTCACATGACCCATTACTATTTATGGAGCAATCATCACACCATAAAAGGAAATACTGATGATCAAGACTTATCGTCACATACACCTCAAGCTAGCAAGATAGCATGCGTTCCAACCAATTGGTCAGAAACGCTGAACGACTCAACAAATGAAGTCATGGACATGGACAGCGACCGATCAACCAAATCTACCCAAATCAACCAATTGCTATCACAAATAGGTGAAAGAAATAAATGAATAAAAAGCAGTACGAACAAAAAAAAAATAAATTTGTAATTAGCCTATCAATTATCACTCGGTTAGTTAAGCAAAAATTAGGGCTTCTTTTCAAAACACAAAAAGATGAGTCTGCTGAGTTGAAAACTCGAAAAGGGCGGCTTAGGTAAAACTTAGGACATTGAGAGAACTACATTGATTAGAAAACCTGAAAGGGCTAATTGATGGCAGGAGTCAAATTATTTGAAACATTTATACCCCTGTTAGAGTTCATCAATGATCTGTCATTTTTGCTGAATCTTTATGCATATGCTTACTTAGATTGCTTGCATGTCAATGGTAGAATATTGCAAATAAACATAAAAAAAACAAACAAAATGAAATAAAGAAAAATGGGTCTGCTGGATTGAAAACCTGAAAGGGCAGTCCAGGCAAAATTTAGGACAAGGTTCGATGGATTGAAAACCCGCAAGGGCGATCTATGCAGAAATTAGAACCAACATCAAATTCATCATCTGCTCATTGGAACGGTACATGCATGACATACCTCTAACACTTCAAGAAAAAAGGCTTCCAAGCAATCATCGCAGATACAATGTAGGATCAACGACTCATACAAACTTTCCTCAGAACGATCTAAGCTTTGAACTTGAATTAGATTCAATGAACCCATGGTCATCGCTTCGAGAAAGTCATCATGGATTCCTCAATGGGACAAACCCTAGGGGAAACCAAGCACCAGCATGAGGGAAGGGTTTTCAATGAATGAAGTCAACAATGCCTACAACAAACAAACATGCATCATGTGATGAATATTATACATTCATAAAGTCATTCATACATGCATATGCATCATGTCACCAACAGGTCAAAGCGATGCTAAACTGAGGCAACGCCATTCCGACAAGAAGAACAACCAACCTCCACATGAGGAACCTACAAGCGAGATGATGGCCCATTCAAGCTTAAAGTCAATTCAAGCCTACTTAGGCCTCCTTCGTGCAGTATTACAATATCACAAAAGTCTCCCAAAACAACAGAGCAATCATCGGGACATCCCCGAAAACCTCAAACTCAAATTTCCACGTTTATCATGGGCCTGAAGAAAATTTCTCAGAACCCTCATGTTTTAATTCTTGATTGAAGGGGTAAAAATTTTTGCTTTCAGCAATCTCAATCAAGGAATTAAAACATATATCACAAGCATCTACTAATAAAATTCCTCATTCTTGCAGGTACCCCTTCAACTCACAAGGGGCATCCGGTTCAAATCGCAACATTCAACCATCCCATAGTGGATTTTGACGAAGACTTACTACAATCAATGTATTCTCAAAGGCATGGAGCACATGGCTTTCATCCTTTTCCCATCAGTTTCGAGGGTCACATTCAACCCAAGGTAAACTCACAAGGGGCATCCATCGTAGACTTTTCATAGTCCACATACCCTCCGGGACTTTCTACAGTCCGCATTCCTTTTTCGACTTTTTTACAGTCAACGAACTTTCTATAGTCCGCATTCTTTTTCAGAATTTTTACTGTCATCAGACTTTCTACAGTCCGTATTTCTTTCAAACTTTTTACAGTCACCGGACCTATTACGGTCCACATTTCCCTAACTTATTACAGTCAACGAACCTATTACGATCCACATCTCCCTGACTTATTACAGTCAACGGATCTATTACGGTCCACATCCCCTGACTTTTTACAGTCATCCAAACTTTTTACAGTTAAAAAACCCTGACTTTTTACAGTCATCCAAACCTTCCACGGTTCAAAATCTTGACTTTTTATAGTCATCCGAACCTTCTACGGCTCAAAATCTTAACTTTTTGCAGTCATCCGAACTTTCTAAAGTTCACATCTTGTCCCAACCTTTTTACGGTTAGTGGACTTCCTACGATCCACGTCGTTAGTAGGCCAACCACAGCCTGCACACATGGGTCATCAACAGAAAGAACGGAGACACACGGTCAATTTTGTCTCCCCAAAGGTTCCAATGGCATCAATCAACCGAAGGTCAACCTCCAGGGGCAATCATTGCCAAATGGGCAATTCACAAGGGGCATTAAGAGACCAATCCAAGAAAAATGCCGCACCAAGATGAAAGCTTCCAGCCATCATCCCCAAAGAGTGCCAATCGCAACTGGTCAGGTCTTATCTCTAAACCCCGCTGCTCTTTCAATCGTGGGACCATACTGATCTCATATCAGCAATGATCCCACGAGGAGCAGCCTGTGAGCACGGGATTTTTACTCACCACTCGCGAGTTCGATGATGAAGCTATAATTTTTCCCTTGTTAGCTTTTCACATTTTGCAAGGTCCTGAAATCATTCGGAAATCATCTACCTTGTTTCTTTGGGCCTCATTTCCTATTTAAAAGCCCAAACCAAGAAAAACCCGCTGGACCATTCGATATCATTAACAATATGGATGGATATCATTAACGATATCAACCCTTATCGTTAACGATATCGACCCTTATCGACAGTCAGAAAAGGTAGGCCTTGCATTATTCAACGAAAAACCCAATTTTCACCCCATAATTTCAGATTTTTTCCACCTAACACCCTATCATCATTATGCCAACTCACATAGTGGAAGATATGATGAAGGGACAAAATAAGTGGGTAAACCACTTTGAAAAAGGAGTGGACTTTTGGATTGAAGGGAGCCCCATAAGGGGAGAATTCAGTAAAGAAGAGAGGGGCAGCAAAGGGGACAAAGGAGAGAAGGGAGGATGGTTTTCACAGAGAAGAAAGCTTCATAAATCCCAGCCAAAAACAACAAAAAAAAATCCCAAAAACATAAAAAACACAAACCAAAATTCAAAACTCATAGATTTTAGAACACTTCTAAGATCTAAACCTAAGGGAAGAAGTAACTCTTATTCTTCCCTTTCTCATTTTACACATCATATCCAGGAAGCACTACCTTCCCTCAAAAAGGAGACTTCTAAATCTCCGGTTTCGTCGAAAATCGCAAAACCGAACCAAAGAAAACAAAAAAAGGATTTTTAATAAAATTTCAAAAGGATTGCTTTTAGTTTTTTTAAATTTCAAGACTCAGAGGAAGAAGGACTACTACCTCGTCTCTTCCTCTTTTTTACAAATCATAACCTGGAAGTTCTGCCTTCCCTCAAAGAGTACACCTCTACTCTTCATTTTCGTCAAAAATCGCAAAACCAGATCAAAGAAACAAAGAGAGCTTCCTAGAGGACTTCATGGACCTTAAAGAATGTGGATTCATGACTATAGGGTAAGCCTCTGAGTTCCTAAAGTTTTTGCTTACGTTTATATTCTTTTCTTTTTGAAGTGTCGTTTTGTTTTCGGTTATTTCAGTTTTCACGCACCAATCTATTTTCCATAATTTACAGTATGATTACAAATATTTTTTAATATTTTATTTATACAGACTTATTCTACACATCCTAAGCTTTTCGGAATGATAAAGATCATTCAAATCGGTTAAGTATAGTGAAAGTTATGATCTTTTGAAGTTCTGGATTTTGTTTTTGTTGTTTTCTATTGTTTATGTGTTTTTCATGCAGGTCTGGAGACTCGATGTCGTTAACGACATCATCTAATGTCATTAACGACATCACCATGTCATTAACGACATTGCCTAATGTCGTTAACGACATTGGCTTTGGAAGAATACATTTTCACTTTGTTTTGCTCTGTTTCAAATCGTTTGAGCCCCGAAATGACCCACTGAGACCCTGCTGAGTTTGGAAATGCATCATTGGGGGTAACAAACCCCTAAATTGTAATTATTTAAGATTTATGTATGATTTATTAATATATTAATATGTTGATTAAGGTTTGGAGTAGCAGCGGAAGTGCTTCGAGCCATCCATATCGATATCGCCCTTCACAGGGAAGTCGATAACGATATGGATGACATCGTTACCATTGTTAACCCAAACGATGACTATGTGATACATGTTTGACCTAGATCTATGTTTCTAAATGTCATTTTAGATCACCCACATGAAGGGAACCCAAGTTCCCGGATAACGGGCCTCACACTTTGCCATGCAGTCATTTTCACTAATAAAATCAACCAACATACGTGTAAATCAAAATGAACCATTTTTATTTCAATAAGTTTAAACCATCGATGTTTTAATTAGGCCACACGGGCCTCGCTAAAATCAAAATCGAACATACGTGCCATATCTTGCGCTAACCTTTGTGGGTGCAAGTTAGATGTATGCCTAGGATTTATTTTCATTCGGGTATTGTAAATATTATTTTTGGGAAATGTAATTAATAGATTAGGCGCCCGGTTGCATCCCCCGAGATTATGTAACCTTTAATCTTTACTTTTCCGCATTTACTTTCTGCATTTACTTAATGCTTGATGTATGGATTAATTGCTTTCCGCATGTGCATTAAAACATACAACCTCAAAACGACTTAAGTGCGAATATGCGCAATTAAGAAAATACGATTTTCTGTAGATGTAATATAATGTGATCACTTAAGAAATAAGCAACTTATCCCGAACCCGAATCTCTGTGTCTTAATGGGTCGTCCCCTGGACATTAAGCCTCACAGGACTCTAATTCCTGGAAAGAGCTAATCCAGGTGGCAACTCCACTCTAAGAGACGGCGAATTCGGGTTTGAACCGACCTAAAAATGTTTTTGCTTTCTCTCAACCAAAAACTTTCCCGGGTCCACGACCCGGTACACCTTTTTTTCAAACACCTCGGTGGATCGCGCCTCTCATCCTCGTGCGCTCTCGACCCACCACTCTGTGTCGTCCGCTCACAACGGTTTGAGCGATAATGATAAAATAAGATAAGAAAATTCAAAAACACATGTAGTTGGAGATGATAAACAACAGAAGCGAATATTTGTAAACATGAATTGGGTCTAAAAAGCTAAAGCACAAACTTGAGCTAAAACTAATTCTTCCAACCCGTTTTTGTAACTTCTCCATGGGAAAATGTTAAATACAAAATATATTAAGAATGTTCTAAGGTTAACTTTTTTGGATAATTGTCAAAAATTACATATTCTTAAAAGCTGGATACATCAAAACCCTCTTCAAATTGTCCCTTAACACCTATTTGTCCCATGAAGTTTCAAAAATTTCAAATAACCCCTAAACTTACAAAAAGTGAATCAATTCTCCTCCCAATGTTACATGTCAATTTACGGTTAGTTTTACTTTTCAAAAATGTCATTTTTTTCAATATCTCTCTTCAACCCAAAACTAACAAGTGATATTAAGATGACAAATTGACACACTTTTTACAAATGCAAGAGTTTTTACATACTTTTGATAGTTCACTGAGCAAATGGACATTCCGGAAATTCGAGGGATTGCAATATATTATGTATTCTTAAAAACAAAAACTTCATAGAAAGAATCTCCACTAAGATCACAACTTTGAACATAATACAATTTTTTTAAGTGGGCAGGAACAAATAATAAAATTGTTTGTTAGACAACTCAAAATCTACAATTTTACGAGTCATCACTTCAATCAGCTCATCAGCAAAAAAATTCAGTATAGTGAGAAGGTAGTCAGCTAATACCTATTTTGGAATCTCAATTGTCAATTTGCTTAATTCTTATATATAACTTGCAAAAATTCATAAAGTTATTTTTTCAGTTAAGAGTAATCAAATGAAATTAAAAGGTAACAAACTCCATTAAGCGCTTTCCCCTGATTGTTTCCGAGCCTCCTCCCATGCGGTTGCTCTCACGTACATGTTATAGCAACTACATGCTACAATGACAATTGTAAGAACATCACCAACTCTTTTAATTGTCCTGATGGCTTTCTTATTTGATTTGAAACGCTTAAGAGTTAAGTCATCCACTAAGAGAGCTTTCACTCGTGCTCTTGTTTCAACAGGGAAAGCACGATGCAAAAGAGAGAAATTGTCCGCCATCTGAGAATGAGATCAGAAAGGAGAACGGCGGAATCTTTTAGAAGAAACGCCATTTTCCCTTCCCAAAGACGCGAGATCCTGACAAATTTGCTTACTTAGCCTACTTTGAAACAAATAGCTAACATACGTTACCATAACATTATCCACATAAATGTAAAAATTTCATCTTTGTTCATAAAAGATCTTCATTGTCTAGGCTAAAAATATTGGAGTGATTGTAAGAATGGAATCAATCCCTCCAACAACAATTCATAATCAATCAAAGATTGATTAGGCTTTTCTTTCATTTGAACAAAATAACAAGAGGGCATGAAAATTCCAAAAAAGAAACAAGACTTTGAAAAGCAGAATAATGATGGTGTTTACAGTTATACATTCAACCTTCTTTGAAGCTCCCCGGTTAGATCATCTAAGTCGATCACTTCTTTCTCACTTCGTTTTTCCATCTTTATTTTCTCCAGTTCTGAATTCAATTCCATTATCTGCCTCTGCAATTTTGCTCCTTTGTCTGGCAATCTTGAAACTGTCACCTGTCATAACCAGATTCCCTTTTATACAAAGTTCACTACAACCCAAAATTTCATTTTCTCGAATGCATATATGTTTATAATTTCACAACACAAAACCATGGGAGACAAAAAAAATTATAATAAGTTTAGCTAATGATCAATTAATCATACCATAAATTAAGGGAGTAAAAGCCTTTCTGGCCACTGGACTACCATTCTCTTCTTTTTCACGAGTCTATTACCCATTTGCCTCGTGTGCTATGCAAAAGAGCTTCAATGGTTTTTTATAGCACAATGGGGCAAAAAAGCCTCTACTCCAAATATTAAGTAAAAGGCTAATATACAGACAAACTAATGGATCCATTGAGCTACTTATGATTGAAGCAAATTTATTGAATGGCAATTCATCTTAATATATACCTTATTCCCCAGTATTTGTGATAGCCGAGTGATGCTATCTTTGATTTCAGATTCTGTCATCTTGCCAGTAATATCTTGGGATGAAATTTTCTTGTTCAAGTTTACATCCTTTGGATTGAAAGCATGCACAGCCCTAGCGAAAAAATTGGCACAATAAGTAATCATAAATATAACTTCAAGATGAAAAAAAATAAAGTTTCTTGAAGGCCATACCCGTCAACATCACGCTCATGATGATAACTTGATGATGCATGTCTGACATATGTGCCTCTTCTCCTGAATTGGCAGTAAAAGTTTAGGCCAAAATATCATGAGATATAATAAGCTTATTAATTGCAAATTAGTAACTTGTACTCCTTAGATTCTAATGACTGAAGGAAAAGTGGCTTTAATGCTTTTCAATTGAACTTGCTGCATCAGCTAGCAGTAGTATAAATATTTATATTATAGCCAGAAGTTCTGGGAAAACACTTGGGATCTTTCAAAATCATAAAAAAGGGAAGTTGTGCTAACTATAAAAAAATACTCATGGATATCACAGTTCATGATGCGAAACATTTTCAAAGCTGAGTTAGAAGAGAATGGGAACAAAGTTCCAGTTAAACAAGTACTAAACCCTATAATTATGGAATGTTTAACTGCCAATGTATTTGTTCACCAGCTATAAAATCTCTAATGCCCATATGAGCCCATTAGCCCATGTTATAACAGCTCATTATGTAAACATGCTATTACAGGTCATTTTGTCTCTAATATTTCATCTCAAGCTGGAGCATAGATAATTTATTATTTGGTACAAATGTAAATGAGGATTTGTGGGGATGTTAATGTAATAGACTTAAGCAGAAAAGTGAAATAGATCCTGAAAATCACGCCAAAAATGATGTGATGCTAGAAAACTGAAGGAGAACAACAAATGGTTGTCAACACAAATCAACATAAAACAGCACCGCCAAGAAAAAAGGATATGGAATTCAGACCAAAACAGGAGAAAAAACGTTGGGAGAAGAAAAGGAATGGAAATGCAAGACGGAAGACAACATTCCTTGATTGAGGTGATGCAAGATTTGTACCAAAAACACGAGGACCAACTGGTTGCATTTCTTGGCAGCCCGAAAAAAACAATACAGATTCTTTTTTGTGTAAAAACCAATAATCCAAAAATGATACTCCAAGAAGGTGAAGAAATCAGATCCGGAACCCCAAAGAAAAATAGAACTCAGAGATTCACAAAATGTAAAATCTAGAAACTCAACTATTGGCGGTGAAAAATCACAATGGAACTCGAGAAAATGTGGAGCAAGAGAAGCTGCTGCTGCTCTCTAGGGTAGACATGAAAATGGCTTCTCACAGGAAAAGACTCTTACAAGAAACTCAGCTTTGCTCTGATATCATGTTATAAGAAAAATGGGAAGGAAAAATAACATTCATTGAGAATCTATAAATCTATTGAAGTCAGCCATCCCTATAATAAGGTACATATAGCTGTCCTAAGCCTATGCTATTACAGCTCAATACGTACCCATGTTACTAGAGCTAATGCTCTTTCACAAGCTGGAGAATTTATATTTATCATGCCAAATCTAATACAAATAAATCGAGGATTGCATTAGTGGAAACTGGAAACATTTATATATAATCTTAAGGAAGAAAATTGCAAAAAAAAAAAAAATCTTTAAGACTTTAACCCATGAAGGGTCAACACTCATGCTATTTAAGTTCATTTTATCTCTAATATTCTCCTAGAGACAACCAGGTCTCAATAGATGAAAAGTCAACAAAGAGGGCAAATGAAACTGCAGTAAGCAAAACCTTAATCCTAGCAATAACTCAATCTTAAGGCAGATTTATGACTAAACGTAGGAAGAATAACAAGGAAGCAAGGAGCAGAAAACAGAAAAAAATTCTAATGTGAAATTATTAAAACCTATTTGCTATGTTCCAGCAAAATGAACAGAAAAAGTACAGTATGTGTTTAAGTTTCACCTGGCTTCTTCTTCATCTTCTATATTTACATCTTGGACAGGTGCTGCCTTTGAGAACAATAAACTGTGATGACTAACTCCTGCTATACCCAAGGTCTCAAGGAACTGCACGTGGGCTTCCGTATAATTATCCCTACGTCAAAAATGCAAAAAACTTAAAGATTGATATTTGCCAATTATGAGAATGCGATTGCAAATTCACAATTGGAATTGCAGAAACCATATTGATTAATTTTGGAAACTGCAGGTCATATATAAGCAACATAATGGCTCAATTAATGAACATTTTACTATTTTAGTAAGCCTAATGTACAATTGTCAAGTATATCACAATGAAAATACTTAAGTTATAGCCAATAGAATTCCAGACTTCAACAGCAGTTAAATAAAGGAGATAAGCTAAATCATTTTGACAAAAGAATAGCATCTAATGTTCATGGTTTTGATTTCATGAAATAAATGGAAGCCAAGTTAATGCATGTAACAAGTTTTTAACAGAAAAGGTACATCTTGTGCTGATGGTCATGCTCTTCATGTAGTTGCTGCTGTGTAACAGAAACATCAAAACCCTGCTTTGGGAGGCTAAATAGTTCTCGTAGATCCTGAAACACATGAATATCCAGTTAAGATCATAATGAAAAATGCATCCATATTATTCTAAGAAAGCAGCAATAAATACTTCTACGGGTTCACACCTGCTGGCTAAAGTATCGAATCTGTTCTTTATGTTCAGTTGCACTTTTGAATAGCCCCCCTTTGAATATCTAACAAAAACAAAAGAGACATTAATAGACACAGTTAACTTGAACCCATACAAAATATCATTGACCAAGCTTGCAAAGCAGATATATATTCATTGCACGACAGATGAAGGGAGAATGTACGTGATAGCTATAAAGAGGTAAAAAGATCTATAATTCTATACTATGTATCTTATCGCTGAAATAAGAGGGTAAAAAGATCTTCACCTGTTTCCTATATATCTTTTCTTCAACTGTTCCACACGTCATCAATCTATACACAATGACATCTTTCTTTTGGCCAATTCGATATGCACGATCAACACTTTGGTTATCCGTACTGTAAACAAAGATGAGGAAATTAGTTTACAAACCACATAAACTAACTTCAGAATGTCTGAAAATGGCAAAGTATTTAATGAACAACATTCATTAGTAAGAATAAGAAACAAAAAAGAGAAGAAAAATGCAGCATATTCTGAAGAAGACAAAAATCTTCTTTTTGATTTGAAATTTTTTCACAACCAATTGTATGAAAGTTTTAAGAGAGTAACATTTCTGTAATTAAGATTGAATAAATCAGAGACAAAAACATATATTTTAACTGTTTATACACAATCAAAATGGAAGAAAAAATAAGCACCTGGGATTCCATGCAGGATCTACCACTATGACACGGTCAGCTTTTGTAAGTGTAAGCCCAAGCCCACCAACTTGAGATGTCAAGAGAAAAATAGGAGCACCGATACCTTCTTGAAAGTCCTGAGAGAAAAAGATAAATGAAGATCTGTATTGTAAGTTCCACAAACGAAAAATTTGAAGCTAAAAAAGCCTTTTTTGTACACTTACATTAACAATCTCCGCTCTATCACTAGCTTTAGTAGTTCCATCAATGCGTAAGAACTTGTATTTTTGGGACACTAGGGATTCCTGTAAAAATCAATTTGGAGACATCTTCAACAACCTTTAAGTATCCAACATTAGTAATTGTATTATAATCTTGTATTTATAGAAAATTTTCAGATCAAGGTAGTGCATATGCAGTCTTGAAGAAAAAATTATCAAAATTTTAATGATATTCTTGCACACATTTGAACATACAATGATATGTGCTCAACTTTTCATATTCATGTATCTCATTAGACCGAATGGCATCTGAAAACTAAAGGCAACAAATGCTAGAAAATCAAAATACTAAACAAACCTGAATAAGATTAAGCATCTTGCGGGTTTGAGAGAAGATAAGAACATTGTGCCCATTTGGAATTAAATTGTCCTGTTCAAACAACCCACCATACGTAATGAATATGAGGCATAAATATCACAACGCTTGAATAAAAAATATACTTGAAGTTATATTGAGATGTATCTAACCAATAGTGATAGGATAAAAGATATTTTGCATGAGACATTGTCAAGCTTCTCGTGAAACTCTGTTTTTTCAGCTACATCAGCAACATGCATTGCCAATTTTTCTGCCAGACCAGCATCCTCTGCATTTAACGTGGAATCTATTCCTTCTAAAACATCTTCAGCAGCTCTTTTTGTCAAGAGAAGTGGATGATCACAAATTTTCTTCAGAATCTACTCGAAGTAAAATAGTAGTTGATCACACAAGAGAATCCAGAAATTGAAGAAAAAGTTGCAAAGCAGAGAACAAAAAATATTCTTCCAGCTAGGGAAAAATTGAAGATGTTACATCGATCTATCATAAAGAATATATAGTTCAGCAACTACAACATAGCAGGTAAACCTTAGACGGTAAATTAGTATTTATCATTCAATTGTACAGCCTCCCAAAAAATAGAGGAACAATTACAAATATAAGAGATTTATGTAATATAAGCATGTCATTACGTATCTATTCAAACATTTGAAAGATTAAGAAATAGAAATTTCCCAAAATAAGCATAACGCTTCATTAGATTAACAGGAATATATAACTCAATGGGACAAAGTACTCTTAAAACAAAAATGTATCTTCTTAAAATTAGCGAAATTAGCTGAACTGATTGTCAAAATTCTCACAGCTGAATATCAAGAGCAGCAGCTAGGCATAACTTACATTTTACCAACTTAAATGAGAAGCCATAAGGTAGCATGCCCCAGGTATAAAAAGTAAAAAAGTGACAGATATGCACGGAAATGTGAACCATTTCCCTCCCATCAGGATTACAAATAGCAATAACTAATTATTGGAAAAAAAAACCGGTTATGTAAAGATATCTATACAGTTTTTGGGACTTCAAAATGTAATAGGAAGAAAAGACAATAACAACAGAAATTACTGCATAACAAAAGCTGAGCAGTTCTCTGGAAAAATGTACTAGCATCACACAAACTGTTCATATAGAACATGTACTGGCAGATTACATTCTATTATTCTACAGATTTGAATAATTAAATTTGATTGTGCTTAAGTTGCTTTATTACAACACAAAACCGTAATGCTAAAACCAAGGTAATCAATAATGAAATATAATGCAGTAGTTCAATTCACCCTTATCACCATTTGGCCTTCAATTTTCAAGCGACAGCTATATTTTCATTAACAAACGTAAAGGAATTTTTTATGTACGTACACATATGCTGATATGCATGTGAAACACTAAGAAATACTGTTAAAAATAATTAATGTAAGACATTACTGTTAGTGCAGCCAGTGGAGAGCCATCAAAAGCAGACAGAACCAGCTCACTCTGCAAAAAGGCTTCATAGAGTTGTTGCTACAACAGATAACCAATCACAATATCATTCAAAATTCTCCATTATAATAGAATCAAAATGAAAACCATGATAGTAAACCACACCTGACAAGCAGTAAGTCTTAGCCACACAATCATCTCATTTTTTTTGGAAAGATTTGCAGTTGTAGAATCATCATCCTTGAAAACCTCACTCTTCAAACGACGCAAGAAATAAGGTTGAATGCGCTCTCTCAGCTCCTATTAAATACACAATGCCATCAAGAATTCTTAGTTTCAATTATTATTATCTGAAATTACTTTAATCAGAAAAGACTTGATTCAAACCTCAGTTTTTATATGATACATTCCATTTGCATTTTTTGTGCTAAAAAAAATTTAAGTTTACAAATTTAAAAGGTTCTGCTACGGTACTACCAAGACTGCCTCTTCTATAGGAGTCATGTTAGAACTTTTTTCCCATTTCAGAATTTCTAGTCCTGCTGGGTTTGCGACTAGTTTGTCGTATTTTCTGAAATTGCTAAACCTTTTACCTTATCTTTAATGCTTTACCAATTTACCTGCTTATTGCCTTATTCATTGCTAAACCAAACCATAATTACTTTGGAAAACTATCTTAACAGACTCATCAGTAAATTACTTGTAAATATTCGTTTTTATTTACTCTAGTTAGATTATCGGGAATATACAAACTTTAAAAGTTAACTGCATCTTGTTACAGGAAATCCTAGTTGAAATGCCACCAGCCACAAATTTTAGCGCCTAATGCACATGCCACGTATGCAATGCAAAATAGCAAAAAATATTATGTACTCTCCACAGTTTAAAAGGACACGAACATGTTGAAAATAGACATATGGGCCATATCGATAAATAGTTAGATACTTAGATCATTCTCAAAAGTTCAACATAGCTAACTCATTGCAGTCAACAAATAACTGTCACCAATTTACTAAATCCTGATGAGCTGCTAGTTAGATGCCTCAAAACAAATGTGAAGCTCATACATGTAAGCTCATGGAGTCACCTTTTAGATGTGTACAGTACATTAATGTGCAGTCAAATGTACAAAATAATTTTTCTTTACAATCTCTATAACTAATGGGAAAAAAGGCATGATTTGAGTCAAAATCTCCAAATAATAGTCTAGCAATTGAAAATTTATTACCTTGGCAACTTTTGAACCAGTATGCTTCTCTCTGGCAGATGCATTTTTGTCATTGCCGCGAAGGATGAAATGCTCATAGTTTTCCTTAAACCTAAAGATTTTTCAAGCTTGACATTATAAGAGATACCTATTTTAATAATCAAATTCAAGTGAAGAATGAAGCGATGGATAGTACCATTTGTAGTCACCAAGCAAACTGGGGCAGGAAAAGTTGAACAAAGTCCACATTTCCTATATTGGAAGGATTCATAGTTATTAATAAACCAGCCTCATTCAAGGAAATGCAATGGAAAAGAAAAATCCACAACATGCTCTAAAATTGACACCTTAAGGTTGTTTTGAATTGGTGTACCACTAATGATAATACGATGAGCACTTGGTATCTCAAGCAAACTCTTTGCCCTCTGCGTGCTAGAGTTTTTAATGAGATGCCCCTGTCGAATATCAAAACAATGCAAACAATCAAATAAACAGGTAATATAATAAAAGCATTATCCCGTACAGATCAAGAACATTTAGATTGGTAAAATTTAGTGATTTCGTTAATTCGAACCAAAATGGTTTCAGCCGAATTCACCCCTCATCTATTTTTACAAGAAATAAAAAAAAGGGCAGCCAAATGCATGGAACATACAGCACTCGAGCAAGATGATGATATAAAGTTTGACTGCTTCAACTGATATATCCATTATTATGTCGAGGTGAAAGAAAAGGGTATGCAGAAAGAAACATGACTTAACAGTGCTTACCTCATCAAGAATCATGTAATCCCATATGCAACCATCTTCACCTTCCTCATCAGCAAAGTAGCCATCTCCCCGTAATGATTTTGAGTTGTTCCTCACTATATCATATGTAGTAAGCAGAACCCCTTTGTCCTACAAGGAGATAAATGCAAAAAATATTAAATCATGGAACCAACCAAAGAGATAGAGAAACAAGTATCGATAATTCACTAAAAAACTAAAAATGATGGGTAAAGACATTTTAGAAGAACTTCGAAGAAACAGGACAAACTAACTTTTTGCTTCATTGAACATTGAATATGTAGTTAAGTGTCATTTTTTTATAAATATGGATTTTTGAAGAAGTTGGGTATTGAATACATAATCTTCCACATCCACTTTGGGATATATACCAGTTTAGCTATAGCCATCTGGTATACTTTAACTTAAACTCAAATGACAATCAACCCACTTCCGGCGATTAGTTCAACAATAATAGTAAAATTTCTTTCTACCAATTTACCATTTACATATGGCAATTCCAATGAAACGGTACAAGATACCAACAAAGAAAGAACTGATGCAACCTGAAGTATGTACTGAAGTTCATATTCCCGAGCTTTTGAAGAGGTACCGAAGTATCTAAAATAGCAGTAAAGCAACAATCAGTATACATGGGCATAAATTTTTCCTTCATGTGCATCTTTGTTCATAATGCCTTACTCTCTAATTTTCTCAGAAAGCCCGACACAGGAAAGTTCTTTTATCCAATGAGGAAGTAGCGTTTTAGGGGCAACAACCAATACCCTTTTTATCAGCTTCGAATGGAAAAGTCCAGCTAGAAAGCCACAAATCTGCAGTTCATTGCAAATTATAATTTATCATTATCATCAAAAGTATAACTAGAAGAGAGTATAAATGAACTAATGAATTTACCTGCATCGTCTTCCCAAGACCCATATCATCTCCTAAGATTCCACCCTTACCCTGGCAGTGCAAAGACCACAACCACTTGAGCCCATCACGCTGGTGTGGATACAACATTTTTGCAATTTGAGCAGGTAGGTTATAAGCATATCTTGAACCAGAAAAGGTAATGGAACCCTCATCCTCCAAAACTGAATCATCAGCAGAATCATTTGACAAATCAATAACAGATGGATCCTTAAAACCTTGCATATCAATGTCTTCAGCCTCCTTTTTACCACGAAAATCATAAGATTCACCCTCATCTTCCTCTTCATCCCTAAGAATATGCATGTAAAATTGTCCTCCAACCCTAAATCTCTCATCCACTCGTTTGGATTCACGCTTTAATTTCACGTGAGTACTTATTTCAATTTTACTTTTTCTTTTTATATAGTCATAACCCTCAGATTCATTTCCGAGACTGATTTGTTCTTCTTCAACATTAGATCCAACAGAGTTTCCTTGCGTCACTAATTTACCACCTGCCTTGATCAGTCCTTGACTATTGTCACTAGTCTCGCGCAATTTATCAAAAAAATTATTACCCCTTGAATTATTCAACATATAACCTTCATCACACCCAACCACAATGTCATCACAAACAATGTTATTCACACCAGATGGAGAACCAGATGAAACACATGAACCCGAAAAGGAAGATGTGGTTGCAAAATCAAGCACATCAGCTTGCTTCTCTACATCTCCACCTGCAACCAATTCTGAACAATCCTCATCCACTTTGTGAGGGCCCTTTTTTCTATCAATTGACAAAAGGTCGAGCCTGGAGCTCAAGTCATTAAGAATATCCCTAATTTCATCGCCACCACAACTGCTATTACCATTGGCTATAGGTTTAGATGGCAGAGGGGAATCAAAATCAGTAATTTTTGAGAAACTAGGTTCATTTAGCACAGGTATGGTACAACCATCATTTCCCATGTCTGGAGATGAGACTTTGCAAAGCCGACGTCTGCCTTCAATCTTAACCTTAGTCGGCTTTTCTTCCTCAGAAACTCGCCTAACTGGGAAGCAACATAACTCTAAGCATTTGAGTAGAGAGACGAAAGAGAACAAATAAGGTTTAGGCGATTATATTATATTACCTGAGGAAGAATCGAAATCAGTGATAACAGAGTACTGAGGAATGCTACGATCAGCATCATCATCAATATTATCAAATTGCAGCGGCATTAGCGTGGCCGGTGCTTTGAAGAGACGGTGTCCACCTTCAGGCTTCATCTCACAAGGATTCTCTTCTTCCGCCAAAAAAAAGGTAAACAATCAGCATAATTTCAAAACCCTAAAAAAATGAAATCTCATCAAAATAGAAACAGAAAGGCAAAGTAACACCTGAGGAGGAGGGCTTAGGAGGAGCAGAAAGGTCTTGGAGAAGACGATAATGTCTATCATTTAAGCTTACAGGTTTCCGGTTGCGTTTGGTCTTATCTCCCATGGCAAAAGTTTGAGAGAAGAAGAAGTATATTGAAATCAAATGGTTGTTGGAAGCGATGAATCGACACTTTCTTTGCAACTTTGCCGCTTGATTTGGGAATTTTTTGAAATTTGATTTTGAATTATGATGTTTTCCAATTATTTTTTGGGCTATTGTTAAGTTAATATTGTTTCACTTTCTCTTACAATTTTTTTTTGAAAATTGTTATAAATGTTGTCTTTGAGTAAATTATTTACTGATTTATCTTCTAATTTGTTCCTTTGCAAATATAACCATTTAAAGTTTGCTTTTTAATCTTCTACGTTCCTTATTTAATTATCAAACATTGATGTCACAGATGATGTCATGCTTCTGTTTTTAATTTTCTCATCTTATTTTACCATTATCTGTTGAACCGTTTATTTTTTTGACATGCCGTTTTAGAGTTTTTTGTTCATCTCATTTTTATCTTCGAAATGTTATCCATTGTGATATGCTTTTTCAAAAATTTTTTCCAATCATTCAATTTTGGTAGAAAACTAGTAGCTACCACATAATTACCATGTCCCTACTATGTTGTTATCTGTTTCTATTTTGTTTGATTTCCAAGTTCATGTTCCTACCAGATTTAGCTACTAGATAGTGCTCCTTTTATCAGTTATCTATCAAGGAAACTACAGTAATATTTCTAGAATTGTCAATTTTTACTTTCTGCCATGTTCCTACCATGTTATCTATCAGGAATCTACCGTAATATTTCCAGAGTTGTAATTTTTTACTTCGTACCATTTCCCTACTATGTTGTTATCTGCTTCTGTTTTATTCAATTTTCAAGTTCATTTTTATACCATCTTCCTACCAAATAGTGATTCTGTCATGTTTAACTATTAGATAGTGCTTCTTTCATCAGTTATCTATTAAGAAACTGTAGTAATATTTCCAGAGTTGTTATTTTTTACTTCATACCATGTTCCTACCATGTTGTTATCTGCTTCTGTTTTGTTTGATTTTCATACCTACCATGTTCCTACCAGATAGTGCTCCTATCATGTTAAACTACTAGATAGTACTCATTTCATCAGTTATCTATTAGGAAACTACAACAATATTTCCAGAGTTATCATTTTTTACTTCCTACCATGTCCCTACCATGTTCCTACAGTTGTTATCTAATTCTATTTTGTTTGATTTTCAAGTTCATGTTCCTACCATGTTACTATCAGATAGTGCTCCTATCATGTTTAACTATTGGATAGTGTTCTTTTCATCAGTAATCTATGAGGAAATTACAATAATATTTCCAGAGTTATCTTTTTTTACTTCCAAGCGAGCAAACAGGGGTCTCAGATCCACCGGCTATAGGCGGGAGTCCTTTTTGTATTCATCATTTCCAGTAAGGCGATTCCATGTTGGTAGTGGATCCCAACCAGGAAGCATTTTGTAGTAACAATCTTTAGGGAATCCCAAATTCTGCTCCAACTTCTTCCTTGACAATTTATATTTCTTTCCTTGATGTCGATACTCCAAACAATTCATCTTAGAATTCGTCCATACTAACGAAATCAGCATTTCCTTGCAGTTATCTTCACTATCCCCAATATTCATAGAGGAATAGAGAACGAAGATTAGGATTCCAAGGTAATACATTAACCTCTCATAGATTCCTAATTTAAAGAAACTATTCTTATGAATGACATAAGAACTAGTGAAATCTACATCCCTGATGGTTTCGAAATGATCACCTTCCTCTTGAGAGTGAATAGGAAAAGGTGCTTCATACCATTCTTGCAGATCTGAAGGAGGAATAAGAACAGATTTGTTTGAGTGAACCATTTTGATGAAAAATGGTTAATTGATTTCAAGGTTTAGAACAGAAATTTTTAATTGAAAGAAAAGGAATTTCAGATATCTGAAGTGAAGAGATATGAGAATCACACCCTATATGTAGAATTTGAGAGAAACCATCGAAAAACTGCTCAAACTGCTGCAGTTTTCGCTCACGTTGCGATCGTGATCCTAGGTCACGATCGTGAGTATACTAAAAGCAAGAAACAGAAAGTTTTAATCAGGAATTCATGAGCGCGATATACAGTCGCGAACGCGAATAGGAAAATAAAAGAAAATCTTCTATTTGTCAAGAATTAAGATGAAATATTATGACGTATCACCTCCAAGATGATTATTTCATAATCTTTTCATATCTAGAATAAGATTAGAAAATTGTATAATATAGGAAATAAAATATATAGATATAATTAATCTCTAGAACGCACTTGCCTTCCCCGGCAATTTGATCTTTAGAATGCTATTGCCTTCCCCGGCAACGGCGCCAAAAACTTGTTCGCCACTTTTCTACTGATAAGTTTAATAATTTATTTGCAAGATTTGGCTATAAATTAATGGTGCCAAAAATTTGTTCACGTAAAGTATAGGTGTTGTCAGTACCTCTTATCAAATAGAAAAATAATGATAACTGCAAGTATACAGTTGCGATGTAGTTTTAAAAGATATCGAACCCATAGGGAAGAAACCAAGTTTAAAGATCAATAGGGAAGACAGAATAAAGAAAATAAAATAGATTTGATATTTTGGATAGGAGGGTTAGAATGAAGAATGAGTAAATATAGATATGAAAGATTAGAGAATCTAAATATATAGATTTTTCCTACGAAATAAGTATAGCAGAGAAAATACGTGAGTTCAACAAAGATGTTACAATTCACTAAATTAATCTAACAAACT
>CATIWQ010604024.1:0-21735 GCA_949673415.1 Euphorbia schlechtendalii | reverse complement strand
GAAATATAAATCGAAACTTACTTGGAATGTTGCTCTTGAATGTTATTCACCACTCATCCTTGCCAAATTGATAAATGTTGTGCACTAACATCAAACTTGTAAATACGTAACATTCACAATAACCTTGGACAAATGTTAGTAAAGTATAAGAAATGATAATGTATAATTAACAAAAATATCAAGAAAAATTTTCAAATTCTTCGGTTTTTTTTATTTTATTCAAAAAATTTTTTGGATTTTATGGGATTTATACAAATGTCCCCCCACACTAAAGAACGCAATGTCCTCATTGTGAGACATTATAAAAATTAGACAAATAAAATAAAATAAAGGAAAGAAATTGAACCCGTTTTACTCCTCAGAACTTGAATATGGTGGACTCGGAGATATTTCCAAATTTTGCATTCTGAAGCATGTATTCAACTTCTGGTTCAATGAAATGTTGGATTTTACAGTTGACGAACATCTTGCTTTATGGAGGCAATGTCTAGGCATGCTTGGTCAACATCTCTTACAAACTTTCCTCTCCAAGTATCACTCGTACTTCCCTAGGCTTATCTTGAATTACCACTCTTGAATTGAACTTCCTCAACATCCTCTTTGTCTGGTTGGTTTTCTCAAGTAGTAGACTTTTGCGTCGGTCTAAGCTTTCTTATCCTTACTTCATATGGTAGGAATGTAAATTTTCCTACTTCTTCTTTTACTAATCATGCTCTCTTCATATAAACTCTTGCCATAAAATTAAATTTCTCCCTTGGATTATATTGGTATGGTAATTGATTTTTCGCTCCCAAAATTATCACACAAATTGCATTTGCACCTCCGACTCTAGCCTTTTTATGTGTAGTCAGACTAGCGATGGATTCCAAAATATACATAGAAAACTTTGGTCGAAAATGCGAAACTGCGCACTCCAATATTTCCAAATCCTTCATTGACACTTTAGTTGTTTCATGTTGAAAGAAATAAACTTGTGTAGGTAGAGAAGACTATTGCTTCAAATGTTCTTCTTCGATGAATTTTTGACATCATATCGATCCAATCTCGTTAATTCTGTCCAAATATCTATCAACTTGTAATCTTCATCTTTTTCAATTTCATCAAAATTCTCTCCCAAACAAACCACTTGATTATATCCATCATTATAAACTTATATTCTTCTCCTTCATTCCTGAATTTCTTCTTCAAGTCATTCCCATCATCAGCAATAGTAACCAAGAATTCGAGGACCCATTCTTCCATAAGAGGAAATCGCATATTCACAAACTACTCTAATCCAAACAGCGAAAAATACTCCTCTACTTTCACATGAATCCCAACATCAATAGCAAAAGTAGGATCATAAAAAAGTGTACTGTGAAAATCGAAGTTCTTAATTCTCAAGTATCTTTCCACTTCCTGATCACTATAAATCAAAAAGGGACAACCAACTTCGTTTTGTTGATTCACCATTTTGCTTTTCCCCTTTCATGAAGTTATTGTAGACTTAGTTAGGAATCTAAGTTATGGCTTCAATAAATGAAAGATTTATCTCTAGGCCTTTGAGTTTGTTGATGAATTCGATGAATTGCTTATCCTCATTTTTCTTCTTCATTCTTGGTAGAAATGGTGGTTGAGGGGGATTAAACTTTCCGAATTTAGGTCGTTCATCCGCTCCTGCACTGTTATCAGATTTACTCGGATATTCATCCAGCACTTCAACAACATCATTAGCAAGTATACTCGAAGGATTTGGTTCATCTAGTAATTTGCCACTACGAAGGGCTATAGCAAGAACATTTTCTTTAGGATTTCCTTCTGTGTTACTAGGTAGATGGCCTTTTCCTCTAGATGGAATAGCACCGCTAATTGACCAATGTGTATCTCCAAATTATGAATTGAAGATGATTGATTTTTAAACATTTAATCCATCTTATTCTCTAACTTTTGTAAGATTCTTCTGACTCTAATTGCTTATTACCAACTCCCTCTAGAAACTTGTCTATCTTACTTGTTAATTGCCCTATTCTATCAGTATTTTGGTAATTCTTTTGTTGGTTATCACCATACTTCCAATTAGATTTTCTATAGTTATTTCCATTATTGTTATAAGAATTCCCTTGACTTTGAACATAACTTAATTACTTCCCTACACATGGGTTAAAGTTACACTCAAAAGGTGTATGTCCAATTTGACCACAATTTTCACATGTCAAAGGGTTATTCTTACTTACATGCATATTATCATCTTGTTAGATAAAGTAGATATTTGTGCTTGCATAATAGAAATAGAATCTAATTCATTGACCTTTTTAACTGAACTAGAAGATGTAGATGTAGCATGTGAATGAGTAGGATTAATAATACTTACATGTGCTCTTTCCACTGGCCACATACTATTGTTGCTTGCCATATCTTCCAAAAAATCAAAAGCTTCTTGATTAGTTTTCTTCATAAGAGATCCCGCAACCATAGCATCAATTGCTCCTCTCATTGCATGATTTATTCCATTGTAGAAAGTTTGCAGAATAACATTCTGAGGTAAACCATGATGAGGACAAACTCACTGAAGTTCCTTATAACGTTCCCAGGCTTCATATAAGGATTCACTATCTTTCATTGAAGGTTGGAATAATATAATCCATAAGCCTTGGTTGAGGTTGATCCAGGTTTGGATTTGAATTTTCAACTTGCTCTTGATCGCCAACCATTCGTCTCTCTTGTCTCTTATATTTTCATGTTCTTGTCCTACCAAATCATTCTATTTCTAATTCAAAAGATGCCAAACTTTCTCTTGAACAATGCGTACTTGGCACGCACACGCTAGAAAGAAAACTCAATGAATAAGCAAGAAAAATATGTTAATAACAAGATAATATAAATAATAAAATAAATAAAAATAAATAACATATAAAATATAATTGCTCGTTTCCCAGAAATTAAATCTCTAGAACACAATTATCTTCCCCGAAATTTTGATCCTTAAAACGATATTGCCTTCCCCGGCAACGGCACCAAAAACTTGTTAGCCATTTTTCTACTAATAAGTTTAATAATTTGCTCGCAAGATTTGGCTATATATCAATGGTGCTAAATACTTTTTCATGTAAAGCATAGGTGTTGTCAATACCTCTTATCAAATAGAGAAATGATGATAACTGCAAGTATACAATTGTAATGTAGTTTTAAAAGATCGAACCCACAGGGAAGGAACCAAGTCTAAAGATCAATAAGGAAGACAGAATAAAGAAAATAAAATAGATTTCATATTTTGGATAGGAGGGTTAGAATGAAGAATGAGTAAATATAGATATGAAAGATTAGAGAATCTAAATATATAGATTTCCCTACGAAATAAGGATAGCAGAGAAAAAATGCAAGTTCAACAAAGATGTTACGATTCACAAAACTAATCTAATAGACTCGGTTCAAAATACTTAGATGTTCCATTATTCGCTGCAGAGCAACACATAAAATAACTTTTCTAAACCTAGCGTAAACGAATTAAGACAATTATATAAACCTGGACAACGTCAACGCTATGCTTAGTACAGGTCGCTCTCACATAGCCACATTTGGCAAGTTACCATTCCAAAAATGGTTGCTCACTAAATAGCGTTATATCAAAGATCTAATGATTATACACGATGTTGTTAACCCCGAAACTACTCTTAAAATTAACTCCAATGCATATAACTTTATTAATATAAAAGACTTAACACGAAATACGCATTATGAAACATAGACATATCATAAACTTTGAAATAGAAAGTATAAGTAGAAAGAAAGGCAAAGTTGTGAGGTATGCAAGTGAAAGCTAAAGTTGATAAAACCGTATCCACTCTTTAATGGGAGTCACCAATTCCCGCAATTCCTACATCTTCTTTGAATTCGGTCTAGGCCCGTACAGAACCTCCGCTAGGATACTATTCTTTGCGAATATCAAACAAACAATATTGAAGAACGAAAAATTTTATTGATAAGTGATTTGCAAGTACACTTATACAACAATCGCTCGAGAATATAGAGAAATCTAGTGATCGGAACAAGGATTCGAATCACTTAAACATTTTCTCACTAACACTTATGAACGTAGCGACTTCTCTATCTATACACACACTATATTTCTCTCATGCACTCTAATGTTTTCCCTCTGGTTAACTACATAAAATTTTAAGGTTTGGAGACCTATTTATAGAGTTTGAAGGGTTGCATCTATCCATACAAAGAGTCATGTCCATTGGTGAATGATTGCATCACTTCATTGTGATTGGTTGCGATGCTTCAATCTAATCAACAATGGATAGACACCTTTTCATGATTGTTTAATTTCTGATAGGTGTCTATTCGTTGGTAGTTGATGGCGGTTGATGGTGATTGATCATCTTTATCTGTCGGTTGGTAGATAAGAAGATTAAACCAGAAAACCATCTAGGTCGCAACCGCGATATACAAGTCGTGATCGTGAATCTTTGATTGGTAGATTTCTATTTTGAAGAAGAACAAGTCATGATCGTGAATGATTGTCGTGACTGTGAATTACATTTTTCTTCAGAATTCTCCTTATTTCATTGATCTTTGACAGCTTCGATCCTAAACCAAATCTTTAAGTTCCACGCATCTTTTTGCACCTTTTTCACTCTTTTTTCATAGAATTCCACTTTAGATCATTTTACTCCCAATATTTACCTAGTATCTGTATTTGCATAAAAAACAACTACATACCACTTGAAATCTTTTATATGAAGTATAAAAATGACTTAAACTATAGTGTTTAGTTTATAAAAATAATATGATAATAACTGTAATTATACACTTATCAAATCTCTGATAGCCGTACTAACATTTTTGATGTTATGAGGACCACATGAATCTTTCTCAATTTCAGCAACTTTTAGCCTGAAAGATACTATGAGAATATTCCATTCCATCACAGATATCGTTAGTAGCACATGCCATTAAGTCTCTACATCTCAAATGAAAACGTGGTTTTGATTAAGTAAAAGTAGGAACTCAGCATGAGTTGAGTGAGGTAGTTTCCAAACTATGTAGTACTCAGCATACAGTCAGCTTTTCTTACTCTAAGTCATCACTTAATTAAGTATCTAACAATACTGAGTTATTCTCCCTAGAATAAACTCTAGTTAGCCTTATTAATTAAGTGTTTATTTAGTATTCAATTAATTTCATTATCCTAGACAGTTTGCTAATTCCAAAACTACTCAGTACTATGAAGTACTATTAACTTGGTTTCAACATTATGTAAAGATACCTCTAAGAAAATTTGGGATTCAATGAAGAAGAAATATGAAAGTTCAACAAGAGTTAAGCTTGGACAACTCTAGGCCCTTAGGAGAGATTTTGAGACTTTGCAGATGAAGGATGGAGAGTCAATTACGAGTTATATTAGTAGGAGAATGGAGATTGACAATAAGATGCACTTTCATGGAGGAGAAGTTGAAGATGTTACTATTGTTGAAAAAATATTGTGTTCTTTAATTATCAGTTTTGATTATTTCATATGTTCTATCAAAGAATCAAAGGACATAGACATTTTTTCCCTTAATAAATTACAGAGCTCTTTATTAGTCCATGAACAAAAGATGAACTAAAGTTCAACTTCAAAGGAATAAGCTTTATCTCTATTTATTTCTCATATACTAGAGGAAGGGGGTAGAGGTAGAGGCAAAGGAAGGGGTAGAGATGGTGGCAGACCAACACTTTGACAAATCTAAAATTGAGTGCTTCAGATGTCATAGATATAGTCACTATTGATCAGAATGACAAATCCAAAAATAAAGTGCTTGTAAATTTTTGTGAGGCTCATGGAATAAAAAGATAGTTTGCAACAGCCTATTCACTACAAGAAAATGGAGTATGTGAGATGAAAAATCACACAATTATGGATACGGTGCGAAGCTTACTACGTAGCAGTTCTGTTCTAAAAAGTTTTTGGCCAATAGCAATAATTAGAGCATTCATATCTTAAATCGAAGTCCCATATATGTAGTGAAAAACATGACTCCAGAGGAAGCTTTGAGTGGAAAATGACCAGTAATAGAGCATTTCAGAATATTTGGTTGTGTTGCATATGCCCATTTTCATGTCAGAATAGAAAGAAACTTGATGATAATGGAGTAAAATGCACTTTTCTTGGTATTAGTGATTAATCAAAGGCTTATAAGCTGTATAAGCCTAATACTAAAAACCTTGTGATTAGTCGTGATGTTGTTTTTTATGGGAATCAAGTTTGGTCAGGATTGGTCAAGTTTGATTAAAATTTAATTCCAACAAAATTTGACGAGGAAAATGAATTGCATGAAGTTGAGCTTGTAGAATGACATATTCCAGCAGATAATTGTCATTATAAATGAGTAGGTAGATCCAACAACTATGGATGAGAAAAATGAAACAATTGTGGATTCACAATCTCGACGATCTCAAAAAAGGCCAAGGTGGATGGCAAACTATGTGATTGATGGAGTTGATCAGGCAAAAATCCTGTAACCTAGTTTACATTATTTGTAGATAATGATCCTTTTTCATTTCAAGAAGCTGTTAAAAGATTCAAAAATGTAAAATTCCATGGATAAAGAGATGAAATCCACACAGAAGAACAATACACGGAAATTGGTGGAGCTTCCAAAGGGACAAAAATCCATTGAAGTAAAATGGGTTTACAATACAAAATTGAACAAAAATGGTAGCATTTATAAGTATAAGGCTTGATTTGTGGTCAAGGGGCACAAGCAAGAATTTGGAGTGGATTACAAAAAGGTGTTTGCCCCAGTGGTGAGGATACAATTTGTTTGATAATATCCATGGCTACTCAGAAGTCTTGGCCTATTTATCAATTGGATGTGAAATCAGCCTTTTTACATGGTGAGCTACAAAAAGATATATATATTAACCAACATCCTGGTTATGTGAAGATGGGAACGAGAGAAGTCACCAGTTGATATATTTCTTTCACAAAGGAAGTATGCTCTTGAGATTTTGGGCAGGTTCGATATGAAGAATTGTAATTTAGTTTCTTCTCCAACTAAATTTGGCTTAAAGTTGATGAAAGATGAAGGAGGGAAGAAGACATATGCCACTTTGTACAAGAAAATTGTTAGAAGTCTAATGTATCTTACTCTAACTAAACCTAACATCAGGTATGGTGTTAGTCAAAATTAGTTGTTACATGGAGAGTCTAACCGAGAATTAGCTCTCTGCTGTAAAATGAATCTTTCATTATTTCAGAGGCATAGTTGATTTTAGGATATTTCATGCAGCAAAAGCAAAGATGAATTTGATTGGATTCTCTGATAGTGAGTTTGCAAGTGACTTGAATTACAAGAAAAGTACATATGGATTTGTTTTCTTTATAGGTTTTGGTGTATTATCATGGTCATCAAAGAAACAACATATTGTTACTTTTTCATCTACCAAAGTGGAGTTTGTAGCAGCTACAACCTATTCCTATCAAGCCATTTGGTTTAGGAAATTTCTTGAAACACTTCGAATTCAACAAGAATGTTTCACTACAATATTTGTTAAAACATTTCAACGATCAAGCTCTCAAAAAATCCAATTTTGCATAGAAGAAACAAAAATATTGATGTTAGGTTCCATTTTCTTCATGATCTTTGCAACAATGGAACAATTGATTTGGAGTTTGTAGAAATCAAGATCAAGTGGTAGACTTTATTACTAAACCACTTAAGCAAGATACATTCGTGAAGCTTTGAAGGATGCTTGGAGTTTTTTTTCAATGAAAGTTCCTTAAGGTTAATTATTTCCTAAACTGATCTCTGCAGATTTCAGTTTAAGGGGGGGAATGTTAGCAGTAATTTTATTAGTTGATTTAGTCAATAAAATTAATAAGTTGTTTGATTAGTTGGGTCACTTGTTAATTAGTGGAGTTAGAGTTCTTAATGTTTAAAAATTGTAATGCCTATATCATTATCAATTTCAATAACATCATATTTCCCTTCAATTAAAGTTTATCTCTATTAAATGTATATCATCTTCTTTATACTTCAGTTTTTTTCTTTTAACATTTTTATAACATTATTGTTATAAATTATAACCTAAAACGTAGGTTCCCTTGATGGTTTGAGATAAATTACATAAATATTTGAGATTTGAGAACAAATTTTGCACCTTTGGAATTGTAAAAATGATTAAAGGTTAATAGATCAACAATGGTGAAAATATGAATTTCCTATTAAAATCAATTAATCAATACAGATTACACGATTGTCTATTTATACTACTTGCTTATTACATGAAGAGTACTAATGTAAATCTATTCTAGGTTCACAAGAGTGGAGGGAAGGTTCGTTATGAGTCTAACAAACTAATGCCAAGTCATCCTCACTTGTCATGTCACTGATTTACGATTCGTGAGTTGCTGTGGTGACCTAGTGAGTGTATTTAGCTCTATCTTCCCTTATTCCTTCAGCCCCCTCATAATAAACACTGCATTTATAGTGTGAACAAGAGATACAGATCCCATTTTAGATAAAAAGGTGAACATGTGGATCACCAGAATTGGTTTTGTGAATAAATCTGTGAGCTGATTTTTGGAATTGATAAAGTTAGTGGTTAGAAAGCATTCATCAATGTGATTGTGTTAAAAGTGGCAGTCAATTTCAGGATGCTTGGTCTATTCATGAAATATTGGATTTCTCAATCACCATAATCGCTTGATTGCCATAGTGAAGTGTGATTGGTATATGAACCGGAACATGAAAATCTTTCAATAAGAAATTTATAGCCCTATATTCTACCTCAACTGTTTAATGGATAACAATAGATTGTTTCTTTTTCTTCCAAGAAATTAGGGATTTTCCAAATAGAACATAATATCCCGTCAGGGACTTTCTTCAAACTTTATAAATCCCCCAACCTGCATCATAATAGGCAATGACTTGATAATTTTCTTATCTTGGGTAGTGTAGGCCATAATGTAAAGTTCCTTTAACATATTTAAGGAAATGGAAAGTAGCCTGAAGATGGTTTTCACATGAAGATTGAATGAATTCACAAAGCTGCTGAGTTGCAAAAGAAATACCAGTTCTATTGAAATCCAAGTATAACAAGCGCCCGACTATTCTTTTGTATTGTTCTAGGTTTTGAATTTGAATAACCTCCATTGATAAATATGTATTATGAGCTTGAAGTACATTTCTGCATCTTCCAATCCAACATCAAATAGGATATCTTTGGCATACTTACATTGAGATATGGTTATTCCTGCTGCTGCTGTTTCAGCTACCTCAACAACCAAGAAGAAGTTTGTTCTCCCAAGTCCTTAATTGTGAATAAGGAGTGGAGGTAATCCTTAACCATGTTTATTTTTTTATGTTAAAGCCACTAATTAATATATTATCTACATATATAACAAGTGCAATGAATATGTCGTTGTTAGCTTTGGTAAACAAATAATATTCATTTTGTGATCTTATGAAGCCATAAGCTATGAGTTTTGCTATTAATTCCTTATTCAATTGCCTTCCTACTTATTTCAGGCCATATAGGATTTCTCTAGTTTGCAACCTTGACCTGGTGAGACCTTACGGTATCCAAATGGTGGCTCCACGTATATATCCTCCTCTAAGAAGCCATGAAGGTAAGTATTGTTTATATTTATTTGATGTAGTTCTTAATTTCTCATAGTAGCTACTACAATTAGAACCCTTACTATCATAGTTCTAGCTACAAGGCTGAAACTTGTAAAAAAGTCAACCCCATACCTTTGATCATATCCCTTTACCACTAACCAAGCCTTAAAACTTTCTGCCTCTCATGTTGCTGTATATATTATTTCGAAAATCCATTTTGATGTAATAGTTTGTTTTCCTGCAAGAAGTGGAATAAGTTTCCAAGTCTTGTTCTTTTCCAAGGCTCCAATCTCAAATTTCATTGCATCCACCCATCTATGATCTTTCACAACTTCCAGGTAATTCTTTAGTTCTTTTTCTAAATAGACTTTATATAGGAAAGCCAAGTGATTTTATATGACTGCTACAATGCTGACATAGTCTTTTAACCAAATAGGTAGTTTGACCTGTCTTTTGGATGGGTTTGTACTTTGTTGTTGTGTAGCATTAATGTTGGTTATTGATGATATAGCTTGTGGTTATTGTTGAAGTATGCCTATATGTTGAAAATCTGTAGCAACTGGTAATGGATCTTCTGTTGTAGTCTCATAGGGAAATATTGTTAGACATGATGTATGCAGTAGAGGCAATTAGGGTGATATATTTTTATTAATAACTAATGTACAAACAGTTTCAGATTATTGTATATAAATAATAAGGCATCTTTGTTATATATCAATATTATTTATAAATTATGTATCTCATTGGTATTATATATATGATATTAAGTATGTGTATATATTCATTAATGTAATAAGATAAATTCCGTGACTATTTCATAGCGTGAGAATGCAAGGACATAGTGGGAGCTATGTGGAGTGAGAACTGCACACATGTGTTACTATGAATTATCTAAATATCCCTAGTCATAATTTCATTGAGATTCGACATCAATGAAGTGGATAAACTAGCATGTGTAGGCTTACTCCTTGGATTTGATCTAAACAACTGATCTCAGGAGCTGAAGGTGTTACCTTGAGTTAACACATGAATGTATTTGGGTAATACATTAGAGATCGCTATAAGATAGACACTCGGAAATAACTATATCCATGTGTTGGTGTCATGTCTTATTGTAGTAGAAGTACAAGTATCCTCAAAACTGAGTTACTGGTTACCTTTTTCAGGAGTTGCTATTGTTTGGGTCAAACTTATTCATACCCTGGTGATCAGGATGATATGGGTGATTATGAGTACAGTGATGATCATTCATTGGTAAGTTAAGTAGTCAAAATGATATCCATCTCTCCTGATATAGTGATATAATGGGAGTTGTACCTTCGGGTCACTTGTTTATGTGACACACTCATAAAACTCTAATTAGAATATGAGATTGATAGAACAGGTTTCTAGTCAATCTCAATACATAAAAGCGAGTGGTGTTCTTCATGAAAAAGTCTAATTCTAGGATAGCTATGGCTATTACATGAGCTAGCACTTAATTCAAGCTCAATAAACTAGATGGCATTTAGCCTGATGAAAGGAGTGTATTATACCAGTTACTATTTCAAAACCGGATCAAGTCACAATCACGTGATATTCCTAGTATCAGGGGATCATACGTCTTTACTAGAAAGCCCATTTGATCATCTAGAGTTATCGGGTTGTATATCAGTCTGGAACACTGAGCCTAAAGGTTCCTGCATGGGAAGCCAAGTTCAGGTTAACCTCTAGTAGCTCTATACTTCAAGATCCTATAGCGTCACAAACATTAGGCATTCACCATACTGAATAAAAAACTTATAGATGCTAGTTAATCAAAAGAGTAATTGAATATGCAATGTTGTAAGGTGGAATTTCAAAACATAAAATTAACCCTAAAGGATCTCCTAAGAATTCCATGATTGATATAATCTAAGTTGAAATGTTCCATAGATGCCAATAGGTTTATAAAACTTATAAATGAAACCTAGCATCTAAGTTTACAACATTACCATTTGATGCTTGCTTCTCTATCTTTTAGATGCGGCGTTCCCTTACCTTTAGCACTATCCTCTAAACTAGGAGTCTCTATGATTGATCCATACGGATCCTCATCAACCAAAACCTCCGATGAGGTAGAAACCATTTGTAAACAGTAGCTGCTAGACCGCTCGAAGACCAACTCGAAAATATTAACTGAGAAGGCTCACTTCAAATTAGAAAGAGCCTTCTAAATAAGTCTTCTCTCTTGGAGAAACTCATGGAGGATCTCGCAAAATCTCACGAAGAAAAGATGCTATTTATAAGGTAAAGGGGAACTGAATGCTACCCTTTTTCCCATTGTGAGATATGGAAAAACACTATCCCACAATAGGTTAACCATGTGGATCCCTAGGATCCGCGAGTTGACCCACACACAGCCTGCTTGCATGGGTTGTGTGGCAGCCACGCAAGGCAACAGTCTTGCCTTGACAAACAAGTTGGGCCTTGCGGGCTGCGCTATGCAGGCCCGCGCAATCGCTACCATTGGCAATGCTTGTGGCCAGCGAGGCTTTTAGCATGTGGGGCAGCCATGTAGGACCCACCCTGAATAACCTATGTTTATTGGGGCCCACTCATAACGGGAAAAATCGTTGCTCCGCTCAGTGCAATTTTCTTAATTTTCTCCTTTAATACTTTTATTTATTAATTTGGTCCAACTAATTAATAATTTATCCAACGAATTCGACAACCCTAATATTCTCATCATAGACTAAGCTTATAGGTTCTTTACTCAGTCTAATAAAGACCCAAAGTGTGTGACCTCATAGGATCCCAAAGTATAGAGCCACTAGAGGTTAACCTAAACTTGGCTTCCCATCCGGGAACTTGGTGGTTCAAACCAATATGGAACCCGATAACTCTAGACGATCAAATGGGCTTTCTAGCAAAGGTGTATAATCCCCCGATACTCGAAACATCGCATGCATGTGACTTGATCTGGTTCTATAGTAGTAACCAATACACTACACTCCTCTTATTAGGTTAAGTACCATCCAGTTTATAGAGCTCGGATTAAGTGTCAGCTCATGTAATATTCATAGCTATCCTGAAATTAGACTTGTTCACGAAGAACACCACTCACCCTAATGTATCAAGATTGATTTTGAACCCATTCTATCAATCTTATACTTTAATTAGAGGTTTATGAGTGTGTTCCTTAAACAAGAGGCCCTAAGGTACATCTCCCAAAATATACAATATCAGGAGCGATGGATCCCATCTTAACTACTCGGCTTACTAACATGTAATCATCACTATACCCATAAACACCCGTATCAACTTGATCGCTAGGGTATGAATAAGTATGACCCAAAGTATAGCAACTCCTACATAAGATAACCATTATCTAAGGTTTGAGGATACTTGTACTGCTACTGCAATAAGACATGACACCAACACATGGATATAGTTATTTTCGAATGTCTGTCTTATAGCGGTCTCCAATGTATTACTTGGATACATTCATATGTTAACTCAAGTTACCACCTTCAACTCATGAGATTGGTTACTTGGATCTAATCCAAGGAGTAGGTTTACACATGCTAGTTTATCTGCTTCATTGATGTCCAATCTCAATTAAACTATGACTAGGGATATTTAGACTACTCATAGTAACACGTATGTGCAGTTCTCACAGCACATAGCTCCCACTATGTCCTTTCACTTTTATGCTATGAAGTAGTCATTGACTTTGTCTTATCAATGCACATATATATAATACTATAAATATATGATACTAGCGAGATACATGAATAAATAAAAGCATTGATAATTAACAAAGATGCCTTTATTATTATAATAATAATACGAAACCCATATCGCATGGGAGTGATTGGTGTCTGACCTGATCTACGCAATGCCGGTGTTATAATAGGCACTTATAATCTTCCAGGGAAGAGATGTTTATAATTAGTGAGGAGAAACCCATATCGCTTGGGAGTAATTGGAGCCTAATCTGATCTATGCAATGTCGGTGTTATAATAGGCTGTTCCATGCTTACGCTTTCATGTGTAACAGGCGTAGGAACAATCAGTTGATTGTCTGTTTGATCTTCTTGAGTGCCTAACTCAAGATTGCTCCCAATAGCTTGCGCAAGTATATGCTCCTCGAGGAATTGAGCATTTCTAGAAAGGACTTTTTATTCCTTGAGATTATAATAGGTATACCCATAGTTTCCTTAGGGTAACCTACAAACAGACACCTATCAAACTTAGCACCCAGCTTATCTGAATTTGTCCTCTTTATATAAGCAGGACATCCCAAACTCTCAATTGAGAAAGAGCTAGTTTCTTACCATACCACAATTCGTATTGTGTTTAATCAACTAATTTCGAGGGTGCTCTATTAAGAATATAAACTACTCTCTCAAGTGCATAACCCTAAAAGGATCTGCTAAGTTTTTCTTGGCTCATCATGGATTGAACAATATCGAGTAGGGTTCAATTTCTCCTTTCTGACACTCCATTGTGTTAGGGTGTGTAAGGAGGTGTCCACTAGGATAAAGGACCATTATCTCTTAGATAATCTTGAAACTATTCACCACCTCGATTAGATCAAAGGGTCTTGATACTTTTCCTAAGCTGTTTCTCTACTTCAATTTTGAATTCACTAAATTTATCAAAACTTTTAGACTTATGCCCCAAAAGGTATAGATTACCATATCGCGAGTAATCATCGATAAAGGTTTTGAAGTAGACAAAACCCTCGTTTATCTTAACACTCATTGGACCACATACATTGGAATTTATTATTTCCAAGGTACTAGTGGTATGCTGACCCTATCCTTTGAAAGGTTTCTTAGTCATCCTCCCTTTTAAACATGGTTTGCACGCCCCAAAGGATTCCCATTCCATTGGGCCCAAGTCACCACATTTGTGTAACTTAGTTAAGCGAATCTCAATTATATGGCATAGATGAAAATGCCATAAGTATGAGGACTTCTCATTATCTAATCTTTATTTCTTAACAATGTTCATATTTACATTTTTAGTTTTAGTGTCTAGAACATAAATGTCATCAACAGATATTCCACAAGCACAAAGAGCATTATCGAGTCGAATTTAGAAATTATTATTAGAAAATAAAATTTCAAATCCCTATGTTGCTAAAAGTGCAATAGAAATAATATTCTTAGTGGTAATAGGAATATGATAGTAATCATTGAAAACTAAAGCTAAGCCTCTAGGCAAACGAAGGCTATAGTCCCTACAGTTGTTGCAGTAACCCATGCTCCATTTCCAACTCTTAGGTCCATTTCCCTCTTTGCAAGCCTCCAACTATTCCGCAACCACTACACAAAAGTACAGATATGAGTACCACAACCAATATCCAATACTGATGTAGACTCATAGGGAGTTGTAGAGAAACTCTCTATCATGAACATACCTGAAGTAGATGACTCACTTAGCTTCTTCTTCACTTGTTTAGAAATTAGAGCTTTGCAATCATGTTTCTAGTGCCCTTGCCTTCCGCACATGAAATATATCCCTTTGGGCTTCTCCTTTTCAATGATAAAATTTTTTACCTTCTTGTTTATGGGTTTTAAACATTTACCTTTGATGCAAGTTTTACTTACCAAGTTACCTATTCCTTTAGCCATCAGACCTTCTTCAAAACTTCCAAGTTTCTTAATTTTCTTGCTGATCTTTCTTGACATAAGATAATCTTTCACAAATGTGAATATTTATTAGACAGACTTTCTATCATAATCTGTATGTCATGCTTGGAATCTGTCTTGATTCCTATCTTAGCCAATCTCCTTGAATACTAAAAGTATTCTATGCATCGCTCAGTTGCCAAGATCCCATCATTTCTCCCAGAGGTATAGAAGAATCTCAGTATTTCATTCCATTCAATTCTCATGCCCTCATGAAGTCCTTTGAGATGAATTAGCATGGATTTTAAGTCCATACAATCATGTTGATTCTTAAGCTTCAAGGTCATGGTTTCAAGCATCACAAGTGACACAATGAAAGCATCCTTCTTATCCTTAAGATATGCTTCTTTCTCTTTGATAGAAGCCTCAGCATTAGGATTGACTAGTTCGGGATTATCTAGAACATAATCTATGTGGTTCTTCTCAAGTTCTTTTCTAAGAGCTTTGAACCAGTCATCAAATTAATCCCTGTCAACTTATTGTCAAGTATCGGACGAAGATTTATGTTCGGATTCATTGTTCAACCTTGATATAAGATAGAATTTGTTTAGACATTAGTATATGGACATTCATTTAATATAAGGTCTTTAATTAAATACATAATTCCTACTATTTTTTCGACATTCAAATAACCCCGTCTATTTAAATTCAGGAAATCTGGTTCAACAAATTTTCCTTAGTAGGTAGCATCCATAGCCACTCATCATGACCCCTGCTATAGCAGCTCAAGCCATAACAAGATAACCATGGTTGGAACCTGTCCATTTTCATCCCATCCAATTACTAATCCATTTGGGTTTTCTTTCTCGAAACATGCGTACCTAATTGTACGACTCCTCAAATGTGTCTCTAATATAGCATTAACTCCAATGATATTGACAACTAACCCATTTTGGTTTTGGAATTAATCCCATCTAATCTCATGACCAAAAACATGCTAAGGGAAAGAATGTTGTACAAATCCTTACATTCGTTAATAAGGTTCGTATAATGACTTATGATGGGAAGACAATCTAAAGCCTTAATATTGTTGTAAGGATTTTATTGGTGCCACTGGTCACACCCTAGCTAAGTCTTATACGATAGAGATGATTATGATAATAATAATTCCGGGCTATTTGGAATTATTAACTCTAAGGGAATATGCTCATGACTGGTACATCATAATCATTCCATTATGCCAAGACTTCATATAGCATGCAAAACAAACAAGGTCCATGTTTAAGTTCTTGCACCTATATATATAAGTTTTAATTTAACAACTTAAACCATGTTTGTAAAACCATATGTGGAATCCAAAACCTATACTAAAAATCAACTAAGTCATAAAAGTCCCTTGGGTACACTTGAACCTAATACCGATGGAGATTTCCAGGTAAGATAGGTGCCTTCCAAGTAAATGAGCATCCAAGTCCAATCCTCACCAAAATAACCATGGACACTTCAATTCGTTGTTCCATGGAATACTATGATTTAAAGATTTCGTTTTTTAATTGAGTGAAATATGGGATGACCCTCAATTAAAGTATTTACATGTGTGGTAAAATATTTCTAATTTATTTGATAATAACCTAGACTAAGTTTGAGCAAAAATCTTAATCTAGTTATCACATCTTTTTCTATGCTAGGAATTGAAACCCAAGTCATGCTTAGCATACTTTAATCAATTTATAGAAAATATCATTTCAACATATTATAATCAATCATGCATAGCATAAGATAGGCCCTAATACCACTATTGGTTAATCAAGATAGTAATTGAACATGCAACGTTGCAAGATGGAATTTTAAAACTTAAAATTAACCCTAAAGGATCTTCTAAGAATGCCATGATTAATATAATCTAAGTTGAATCGTTCCATAGATGCCAATAGGTTTATAAAACTTATAGAAGAAACTTAGCATCTAAGTTTAGAACATTACCAGTTAATGCATGCTTCTTTCACTTTTGGATGCAGCGTTCTTTTAGAGAAATTTGGCAGAACTCCATTAGCACTAGCCTCCAAACTAGGATAACCTTTATGATTGATCTACATGAATCTTCATTGACCAAAACCTTCGCTAAGGTAGAACCCATTGGTAGACAACAGCTCCTAGATAGCTCGAAGACCAACCAAAAAATATTAACTAAAAAGGTAAACTTCAGAATAGAAAACACCTTCTAAAGAATTCTTCATCGCTTAGAGAAACTAATGGAGGATCTCACAAAATCTCGTGAAGAAATGATGTCGAACTCAGAGAGAAAGGCTTAGCTGAAGTGCTTTAAAAAGGAGGAGGGACCAACAATTTATAGGGAAAAAGGGAATTGAATGCTCCCCTATTTTCCAATGTAGTATAGGGAAAAACTCTATCCCACAATAGGTCAACCTCGCGGATCCCTAGGATCCATGGGTTGACCCACGCATAGCCTGCTTGTGCGGGCTATGTGGCAACCGTGCAAGGAAAGCCCTTACTAGTTTGCCTTGCCCCGCAAGCTAGGCCTTGCGGGCTAGGCTAGCGAGCTTACTGCTCTCACGCTAGTGACCCGTGAGCCTTTTAACTCATGTTGTAACCACGCATGCCCCACACTAAACAACTCATGTTCGTTAGGGCCCACTCGCAATGAGAAATATTCCCTTACTCTGATCAATGCAATTTTCTCCTTTAATCCTTTTATCATCCAACTAATTCGACAACATTAATATTCTCGGCATAAACCCAATCTATAGGTTCTTTACTCAGTTCGACAAAGACCCAAATTGTGTGACCACATAGGATCCTGAAATATAGAGCTGCTAGAGGTTAACCTATACTTGTCTTCCCGTTCAGGAACCTTTAGGCTCAGTGTTCCAGACCGATATGGAACCTGATAACTCTAGACCATCAAATGGGCTTTGTAGCAAAGGCATATGATCCCGCAATACTTGAAACATCACGTGCTTGTGACTTGATCCGGTTCTGCAATAGTAACCAATACAATACACTCCTTCCATTAGGTTAAGTACCATCTAGTTTATTGAGCTCGAATTAAGTGTCAACTCATGTAATAGCCGTAGCTATCTTAGAATTAGACTTGTTCATGAAGAACACCACTCGCCATAATGTATCAAGATTGACTAAAAACTCTATCTATCAAACTTATACTCTGATAAGAGGTTTACGAGTATGTCTCTTTAACAAGAGGCCCTAAGATACATCTCCCATTATATCACTATATCAAGAGTGATGGATCCCATCTTGACTACTTGACTTATCAACATGTGATCATCACTATACCTGTAATCACCCGTATCATCCTAATCGCCTAGGTATGAATAAGTATGACCCAAAGTATAGCACCTCCTATATAAGGTAACCAATATCTCAGGTCTGAGGATACTTGTACTACTACTACAATAAGACATGACACTAACACATGGATATAGTTATTTCCGATTGTTTTTTAGCGATCTCCAATGTATTACCTTAATACATTCGGTTGTTAACTCAAGGTACCATCTTTAGCTCGTGAGATTAGCTACTTAAATATAATCTAAGGAGTAAGCCTACACATGTTAGTCTGTTCACTTCATTGATATCCAATCTCTATGAAACTATGACTAGGGATATTTAAACTATTCATAGTAACACGTATGTGTAGTTCTCACACCACATAGCTCCCATTATATCCTCGCACTTTAATGCTATGAAGTAGTCACGGACTTTGTCTTATCAATGCGCATACACACACACACACATGCATATACATATATGATATTGGCGAGATACATGAATAAATAAAAGCACTGATAAATAACAAAGATGCCTTTATTATTATTATTAACACGAAACCGTTTGTACATTATAACTAATAAAGATATATCGCCCTAATTACTTCTAGGGCATACATCATTTCTAACAATAGACCAAGTTTATACTGAGAATAAAAGATAGTCAAACTCATTTTGGATGGACCATTAATTTGTTAGACCAAATAATATTTAGAGATGATTTGGAAAAATTATACATGGTGGAGCAAAGGAATATTTCCCTTTGCAAGTGGGCCCCCCGAACATTGGTTGTTACGGGCTTGTAGTGCAGGCCCACCAGTACTCCGACAAGCAAGGCTGACGCGAAGTCCCACAAGACCTTGCTTATATGAGAAGGGAAGTCCATGTGGGCTTCTCTTGGAGGCTATGTATAACACATCGTAGTGGGTTGTGCACGTGGGTTGACCTGCTCAAAGCATGGTGCTCTACGCGTTAACCCCTATGGGATGGGATTTCCCCATTCCACATTAGAAATGCCCTCCCATGATAAATAGTTGCCTCACCTCTTCCTCTTTTCATACATCAGCTCAGCCTTCTTTCTGAGTTTTGACTCCTTTTTCTTACAAGTTTTTGCAAGATCCTCCCCATAAGTTTCTCTTGCTTTTGCAATAATTCTTTTGAAGGCTTATTCCTATTTTAGAAAGAGCCTTCATTTTTATATTTTTGGGTTACTCTACGAGCGATCTAGTAGCTTCTTGTAAATCGATGAGTTCTCCCTCTAATAGAAGCTTTAGGTGGGGTCCATGTGGACTTGTCATAAAGGCCATTCTAGTTTGGAGGTTTGTATTAACGGAGTGTTATCCAAATACTCTAAGGGATCGCCACACCACATCAAAGGAAGGCATGCATCAACTGGTAATGCTCTTAACTTAAGTGCTTGGTTTATTTAAAAAAAGTTTTATAAACATATAGCATCCATGGAATATTGTCAATTGAGATTATGTCAATCAAGCTATGCTTAGGAGATTCTTAAGGGTTAATCTTAAATTTTGAAATTCCGCCATGCTAGATTGGATGTTCATAATTTCCTTAATTAACCTACAAATATATCTTCCTGAAATTTTGCATCTCTTGTTGTATTCAATTTCCCTTCATTTATGTCTAGCACTTCCCAAAGCTTTTTCAATATTGCAAAGCCTATGAATATAGCCTTGTGAGCCCTTAGATTTAATTTGTCCATGAATGGAGCAACATTAATATAATAGCATTAGCAACCAAATGTTCTGTATGCTTGTAATTTGTATTTGTCCCATACAATACTTGATAAGGTGTTTTCCAGTTTAATATCCTTGTTGGTAGGACATTAATAATAGAAGTTGCCATTAAAATTACTTCTCTCAAAAAAATATATGGTAATTCATCTTGAAACAATAAGGTTCTAGCCACTTGAATTAAGTATTTGTGCTTTCTTTCAACCACCCCATTTTGTTGTGGGGTGTCAAAATAGCTTCTTTGATGTTTAATTCCTTTCCCTTGTAGGAAATCTCTAGACTCATGGCTTAAAAAATCACCTATATTGTAACTCCTTACTACTTTAACTTGTGTTACCATTTATTTCTATACTATCTTAATAAAAATGGTCTGTGCTTTCTCTCAACCATCCCAATTTGTTGTGGGTGTAAAAACAGCTTCTTTGATGTATAATTCCCTTCCCTTATAGGAAATCTCTCCACTCATGAAACAAAAGTTCACCTTTATTGTCATTCCTTACTACTTTAACTTGTGTTGTCATTTATTTCTCTACTGTCTTAATAAAAATTGCCAACCCAAATAGCTCGAGAAAAGTCATCCATAATAGTAATAAAATACCTTGCTCTTGTAATGCTTGGTATATTATAGGGTCCACATAAATCCACATGCCACATTTGTAAGATTTTGCAAGTTTTAATAGAACTATCATGAAAAAATTTTCTACATTGTTTTCCCAAATGACAAATCTCACAATCCATTTTATTACAACTGAAATTAATACTTGGATTATGTGATAACACTTTATCACTAGCATGGCCTAACATGTAATGCCATGTGCAATTTTTCTCATTCTTGCTTAAGCCTAAGAAATAAAAACTTAGATTATCAAAGTATCATTGTTTAAGGGATGCTGAGTTTATCTTATAAAGCCCTTCATTCTTCCAGGCTATGGCTAGTACTTCCTTGGTGAGTAGGTCTTGCAAAATGCAGTAATTAAGCATAAACTGCGCACTTATTTTCATATCATCTAGTAATTGTTTTACTAATAACGAACTGAATTGAAACCTCTTAACATAAAAACATTTTTTAGCTTCAAATTCTTTGATAAGGGAACATCTCCAACTAAATCAACTCTTTGTTAGAACCATCAAGCAAAATGACGGAATGATGAACTATTACTCTTCTAACATTTTCAAAAACTGCAACTATGAGCTCATGTGTGAAGTAGCTCATGTGTTTATAATACAATCTAAATTATTACAATTAAGTGTACCTAAAAAACTAGCAAAGGCTGAAAAATCTTCATTCATTGAGTTTTTCTACATTACAGGATTTTCCACGGCTCCTTTTCTCTTAAACATTCTTTATATTTCATTTGCAATTAGGCTAAACAAATGCTGTGGTAACTCTGTAGTTGCCCTTCTTCTTTCTTCCTTATCTAAGTTCTCTATTTCCTTCTCATAGTATCTTGCATCCTCCTCTTTATCAGTTGCAGCATTATGTGCT
>CATIWQ010603723.1:0-16785 GCA_949673415.1 Euphorbia schlechtendalii | reverse complement strand
CTGTGAGTGGGCGACACGGAGTGGTGGGTTGAGAGTGCGCGGAGATGAGAGGCGCGGTCCACCGGGGTGTTTGAAAAAAGAGTGCACCGGGTCGGGGACCCAGTAAAAAGGTTGAAATAGAGGGTGAAAAACATTTTAGATCAGTTCGAACCCGAATCCGCAGTCTCTTAGTGTGGAGTCACCACCTAGATTAGCTATTTCCAGGAATTATAGTCCTGCGAGGCTTAACGTCCGAGGGACGGCCCACTAAGATACAGAGATTCGGGTCCGGGATAAGTTGCTTATTTTTTAAGTGATCACATTATATTACATCTACAGAAAATCGTATTTTCTTAGTTATGCATATTCGCACTTAGGTCCTTTTTAGACTTTATATACATGATTCACTTATTGCAAAATAATAAACCATCCACAATGCGAAATAATAAATCATCGACAAAGCAGTAAGTAAATGCGGAAAATAAATGCGAAAAATAAAAATTACAAGGCTTCCAAAAATCGGGGGATGCAGCCGCCCGCTATCCTATTAATTACATTTCTTGTAAAATATGTGCAATACCCGAAGGAAAAATAAAATCTTAAACATACATCTAACCTGCATCCATAAAGGTTAGCAGAGGGGATATCACATATGTTCGATTTGATTTTAGCGAGGCCTGTGTGGCCTAATTAAAACATCGACGGTTTAAAGTTATTATTTTAAATAAAAATAGTTCATTTTTATTTACACGTATGTTGATTAATTTTATTAGTGAAAATGATCGCATAGCATAAAGTGAGGTCTGTTATCCGGGATAATTTTAATTCCATTCGTTGGGGGTATTTTAACAAAAAAAAAAGAAATAAAGATGAAGGAGAGAATTACAATATTATTTACAATGATAAAGAATAAAAATAATTCCTAGGTTCATAAATAAAGATCAGAAAGAGATGAAGCAGAAGATGAACATGGAATTCGCAGTTCTAGGAACTCAGAGGCTTACCCTTGCGGTATGAATCCACTTCGGCGTATCCGTTCGATCCCCAGGAGTGTTCCTCGTTCATTTTTGTAGTTATTATGGTTTAATTGGAAAATACATGTTTATTTATCCAAATGATAATCAGACTCAGGTTCTAAATTTGTTTTAGACCCGAGAATATCTAAGTATATTTGAAGAAAAATAGATGAAGAAATTTGATTTTAAGATGAAGAAGTTTGGAATCCAAAAATGTTTTGGATCCAAGAAAATGTTAGAAGAAAAGAAAGTATTTGTCTGTGTTTTTTTTATCTAAAAAAGAGAAATTTTCTCTGAATTTCGAGCCCCCTTCAACCCAAAAATATCCTACTATTTATAGAAAAATCCCGGAATATCCAAAAAAGGTAAAAAAGTTTGCCTCGCCAAAGGTCTGGCAAGCTCGCCAAAAAGTCTGGCGAGCCTCGCTAGGGACCTGGCGAGGTACGCCAGAGTCTGGCGAGGTTCGCCAGACCCCTGGCGTAGGCTCGCCAGGGTCTGGCGAGGTCCGCCAAGGTCTGGCGAGGTCCGCTAGGTCCCTGACGAGGCTCGCCAGGCCTTCTGGCGAGCCGTGCCTAGCCAGATATCGGCGAGGTAGGTTCCGGATCTGGTTTCCGACTGCTTTTTCGAATTTTTTTGTGTATTTTTATATTTTTTAGTTAATTTCTGAATTAAAGTCCTTTTAAATTCAGCGACGAGGAAGACTCCCATTTGAAGATCGTTGGACTGTCGAAAATCGTGTGATTCGATGATAAATATCCCGAAAAGCCGTCATCATTGAATGCGCGAGCTGGTACAAAATCCCGTGCTCACAGAAACATTCTCCGTTGCAACATATCCTTTTTAACACAATTACTAATTTGACATTTTTTAATTTATAAATGTGCGAGGTGTTTTATTTGATGGAAATTGATGCAAGGGACACTCTTCTTTATGCAGCCTGCTGACAATATATATCTAATAGACGAACCAATTGCGTTTTTAGATTCAGAGTCATGTATTGAGGCATCAAAAGTCACAAAAAGATTTATCCTTCATGCAAAGAAAAAAAAACATTTGCAAACCCTGTTTGTAGGTGGTGGAATATGGGTACAATGCTGTTCTTTGTTGGTCTTCTTGTAGTATGAAGTGGTTGCTGGGACATGAGATTACTTTCAATTGTGGTAGAAATGCTTCTATTAGTGTATAGTTCATTGGTGCTTGGCTTGAAATCAATGGTTGTCTTTGTTCTTATGATAAAACTTATACCTTGCATTGTAAAGCCTTTCAATATAACCCTTTGAAGATGAGGATGATGCTAGACTTTCACTTTGATAAAGTCACTTGGTCTTTGTTAAGAATGCATACTGCTAACATAGTGCAGACATAATTGGATGTGCTCTTACGAAAACATTCTCTTTCAATAGGCAGTTTGTGTAATCTAATAATCTATATAATTTATATGGAGTTTGTTTCAAAAGATGAATATAAAACGAATAAAATATTCGAAACAATTGTTTCGAAAATAATTAACGATACGTTCTTTTTCAATTAAGGAAATCAAATTAGTTAGAAAAGAGAAGTTAAATATTAACAGGTCATTATTAAAAATGAAATTCACCTATAAATACAAATTAAAAAATATAATAGAACCAAATTACTAATAAATGCTGCCGAAGATATCATTGATAATAGATCTGATTATGTAATTCCCGTAAAATTTTAAGTAAACCGAACTGAGTATTTACACAGGCCGCCTTTTAGAACCGGTCTAGCAAGTAACCCGCCTAATAAATCGCAGGTCTGAAAAAAACGTTAGCAGCCTCGAGTTTTCTTCGTTTCTCTACCTGTAACCAGACATGGCGTTCGAATCTCTTTTCCCGGCCTTCACTTTTACGGTAATACTTTCTCCTTCACACCGATTTACTCTGTAATTCTTGATGTTATTATGTTCTTCGCATCAGATAGCCTGCAATTTCGATTGAGTTCTTCCCCGATAAATTTCTAATTTCTCAGAGATTGAAAACCTCTTTTTCGATTTTAGGTTGTATTTCTTTCGGTTGGAATAGAATTTGCAGAATTAATTTGCTGTATCGTGTTTCATATACAATTAGAGGGATTTTGGGCATTTATATTCGATTTTTTATATATGTCATTCGCTCTGTGTCAGGAACATACTTTGGAAGTTAAACATGACAAGAAGAATGGATTTTGGAGAGTTTTTAGTAAATGGAGATGGAGCTAAGCACAAGGATACTGATTTAGCTCCTTTTAGATATTGATGGAGCTGAGGATAACGTAAATGCACATCCCCATGGATGTTTGATATGTTATCGGTTCTTCTTACATTTCAATCATCCAACTGTGAGGAACAGACTGTCTGAGGATCTCTCTCGTAATTTTGCTCCTAAAGATGGTTTGAAGGGTTCAATTTGGTCTAAAATGAAGTTTGGGTGTCATTTGATCCTTTTTCTTTGCAATTGGAGTCACATTAATTGCAAGGGGCTAAATTGATACCCTAACTTCATTTTGGACCAAGTTGATTCATTAGCCAATTTTAAGGGTATGACAGAAGTAGGAAGGTCTTCATTCAAAGGCATGTGGAGTGGAATCAAAAGTAGATACGATTGCTCATAATCTGAGCTTTGTTTCTTCAAATATGTCAGGACATGTCCGTTAACGTCAAGTTAAGGTAATTTCGTGCCATATAGCGCTGGAATTAATCTCAATTCTTTTCTTAGTCTCTAAATTTTTATTTGTTGGCTATATATTGATATACTGAGCTTGAGAGATAAATCTTTGAATGAACTTTACAGCTAATTAAATCTAAGTGATGCATACGATAAATGTTGAAACTTTGATTCAACATATTATGAAGGAGAATGAATCTACTTAATATTATATATTCCTCAACCCTTGCTGCAGATTGTAATATGTTGAATCGAACATGAGATTTCTTCTCACAAACTCGGTAAGATATTCCAAATTTGGAAATTTTGTAATCCTTTGGAAATTTGGCAAGGTATTCATGGATGGAAAGTAGATAATATGAATAATTGAGAGAATTTGTATGATAAATTAAATTTTTTGTAAACAATATATTTTGTTTGTTTTGGTTTTAAAGCAACTATAATTGCCAAAAGAATATTCTCGGAAAGAACACACCATGAACTAAAACACTTTTATTATGCTTCCCGTTCGTTTTCTATTTTTTATTTTAAATGATCTAGTTTTTTTCTATCTATTAACAATTATAATTGCTTTCATATATATATATATATATATATATATATATATATATATATATATATATATATATTTGATTTTGACATAAGTTTCCACATTCCTGTTTTCTGTAGATATTATCTGTACAAATGTTGTTTTCCTGTATCCGTTTTTTCCCCTTTTCTCGTAAATATCGCCTCACTTTATTAAGGCAATTACCTTATGAAATTTGAGATCTCATCGCCTTTAGGGTTTCTAGCGCATTTAAATACATTGCTTCTTACACCCTTCACTCTCCCATTTCACACTACTATCCTGCAGCGGCGATAATTTTCCAAGTAATCTCTCTTCTCTTCAATATCAATTTCGTTGATTCTGATCTTGGTTTGATGGATACTATTAATTAGTTACTAATTGTAATTTCTGTATCTTTAGCTTTTTAATCCTGTTATTCCTACTTTCCCCAAATCGTTCATTTCTGTTGGTATCAGTAGAATATTCATCAAAGAAATTAATATTTTTTTTCTAGATAAGACTATAGTTACCCCGCATGATTTAGGTTTGAATTCTTATGATCGACGGTTATGTTTGGGGATGAAAGAATTTGTCAAATTAATTTGTTGAATCATGAACGCGATATATTTATCTGCATTGTATATAGAATCGATTTAAATTTGTGTTTTGATGATTTCATTTTTTCTGTTTCAGGAGTTTTCTTTACATACAATCATGAAAGGAAGGAGTTCTCTACCTATTAATACAAAGAGAGGAAAAAATGAAGGAAGAAATCTTAGCGATAGACAGAATCAATATACAGGTGTTTCATTTTCAAATTTGCCGAATAACATTTTGGAAAACATATTTATTAGGCTGTCCACAAAAAGAATTTTGGTGTGTAAATGTGTATGCAAAAAGTGGTATAGTGTAGTTTCAGATCCCAAGTTTGCAAAGCTCCATTTTGGTGAAGCTCGGGTTTGTCCCTTGCTGCGACATTCTGAAGTTACATTCAGATCAAGAATGCTTTCCCTTGTGGAGGCAGAGATAGATGATTTTGAGTCCAAGCTTGATATGTGCAGTCACAATAGCCACTCTAAACTTTATTGTTTTTGTGAAACCAAATTAAAAATCCCATTGCCGAGCCTCCAACCTATAGTAAAAGATAGGTTGAAAATGGAGGATGTCAATTATAGAGTTGTTAATTCTTGCAATGGTTTACTTTGCTTGGCTGACCCTACTGATAATGATCCTGTTATCATTTGGAATCCCATTACTGGTGAGTTTATCAACCTCCCACCATCTAAGACAGTTAAAAAATGCAAAATTGTTTGCGGTTTTGGTTTTAGTCCTACAACAAACCAATATAAGGTGATAAGAATGCTTGACAAGGGATTGAAGTACAACAAGGTTTTGGTGGCTGAAGTAAATACTCTGGGTACAGAATCATGGAAATACATGAGCTATTACCCAGATTCCTCTTACATGTTATTTGCTACGTATTTTAATGGGCGTATCTACTGGTTATCTCTTTATTATGTTATTTTTTTCGACTTTGAAAAAGAATGCTTTGGGTCCGTTTCAGTTCCACCATTACAGAGTATTAATCGATATGGGCGTGTGAGCATGGGAGTGTTAAGGGGAGAACTCTGCATATCCGAGGCATTTGTAAATGATATTAAAATTTGGTCACTGAAGGATAATGGAGTGAAAAGGGATTGGTGTGTAGTTTTTCACATTGACATGTATAATGATGTTAAAACATGGCCTCTTGGCTCCTATCAACTTATAAAGTACTTGAACAATGGAGAATTGTTGATGTTTCATCCTCAAACAAGTTGTTTAGTATGTTATGATCCAAGAAAGCCTGGGTATAAAACTTTGAATTTTCGAGTTGGGGAATCAAAACTGGAACAGAGACTGGAAGCAATTCCTCATATTCCATCCTTTATATCGCTCAAACATATTCTAGCAGGACAAAATGTGAAGGTGTTTAATGTAAAATCAAGGTAGTTTCTTAGAGCTTGAATCTCAGTTTTGCAAATGATATCTAATTGCTTCGTTTGTTTTCCTTGTTTTGCACATTTTTTTCCATGTTTTTTAGAGTGTAACTTATAAAATCATGTATAGCAGGGAATATGAGATTGATTCTGAAGATGGTGAACTGATCGAGTCTGATTCTGAAGATGGGAAACTAGAGATTTATTCTGAAGATAGCGTACCAATTGAGTCTGATTCTGAAGATAGGGAATTGCTCGAGTCTGATTCCGAGTAAATTGGTCATCGCAATACTGAGGACAATGAGATTGACATTGTAGACTAGGGAGCAGCAGAGGTAATTCTTAAATGTTTTGTTAATGAAGCTTAGCAGGTTATTTTATTGACTAATTTTTGGTGCCATTTCGATCAATTAACTTAATGGAAAATTTGCCATTTTATTTGGTACACTTTATGTTTTTTCAGCTTATTAGTTTGGAACTGGTAAAATGAAATATTGCCGTTGTTATAAGTTCGATTGACTACTAGAGGACACGAACGTTTTTTGGTTGGGTTCTCTTCACTACAAAAAAATTGGGTTTTGGGGACGGCCTAATGTGTCCCCAAAAGTATGGAAAATTGTCCTCAATACATTCAGAGACGGTTCCCCGTACCCGAATCTATAGGAGGCGAAATACAAGATGTCGACCCATCGGTGGAAGCAATTATCATCTCTAAGAATAGAGACAAATGTCGTTCATAAAATTAGTGACAAGTGTCATCCCCATGCAAAGGGAAAAACTCTTGTCCTCATGATGCGTGACGGTTATTTGTCCCAATCAAAGAGACAATTTCCATCCTTATGCATAGGGGATGACTTTTGTCCCTACTTTTGAGCACAATTATTTGTTCCAAATTAAAGGGCGATTGTTGTCTCTACAAATGACATTACTTTTGCCCTTCCAATAGGGGACGATATGTTATTTCAAACAAAAAAATTGGATTGAAGGGAGCTCAAACATGCTTGTATATACTATATTAAAGAGAATTTGACATGAACATTAAACACCTCAAACACATTTAACAATTTCAGATGATAGAAAGATTAAAATAATAAATGACAAATTATTTTTAGAACTGAATGCTAGTAAATAAATTGTAATTGTGCTAACACCTAGAAGAAAGAGTGAATCTAAAATAAGCGAATATTGTTGAAGAAAATGTGTTAAGGCATATTTAATAGCTCAGCTTATAAGGTATCAGCAATTAACTGTTGATTTCAAATGATCAACAAATATCTTTTTGTAATTGCTGTCTTTTTCCATAAATTTCCGCATGCTGCTGAATCCATGAACTAATTTGTTGATTATTTTTTTTGTTCTTGGAAACTAAAATATCACGATTGTTTTTTTAATGCTTTTTTCAGTTGCATCTACGATTCTTACTTTTGTGTTCAGACTGAGAGCAAGGATCAACCTGAAAGACCAGGAGCAATAATTTCTCATCATTTTTCATATGTAGATATTTTGTGTCATATGTCTTCTTCTTTTCCAAGTTTTGTTGCCAAGGTTAGTTTTGATGCTCTTATGCAGTTTTACCAATTGAAGTGCAATTAATAACGATTTTTATCAGTATATTTTCATGACTTTTTTTCTTTCCATTGCTAAAGAGATCAGTGGGTAAACTTCCCTTGTTGGTCTCATTGGGTGAATGCCAAACATGTAGACATTTTGAATTAACTATTGAACTGCATTTTACTTGTCTTTTTTAGTATATACAAATTTTTTTTTTTATCTATTTTACAGCAAATAGAACGAGGGATTTTAATTTTATGAATTGTTTTCTAACAGAAAACGCCTTGGTTGCATCTATGTTGAATTCAGGGTTCAGAAAAGTGGACTATCTGGGCATAAAATACATTGAATTGAGTTCATTTCTTTCGAGAATGTGTGTTACCTTTACATATTGTTGCAGATTTAGTAAATTGCATAGGTAGTCCATTCTTCTGAACCAAAGAAATTACCATCTTTGCTGGGTTTTCTCAATTGGTTTTAAGGTAGGGTTGATCCTATTGAATTTCACTCTCCGACGACAACACACTATATTTAAAATCAAATTTCATTGTAATATTAAGACTACCAAAAAATTGAAAATGCTAAATAAAAAATTTCAAGAGGCTAACTTCACTATAACAATTATTTGTTTTTTTACATAAAAGTTGTTTTTTAATGTTTATTGAATGCATCATAATATTTATATAAAACTAAGGTAAATTTTGCGGTGACTTTGTTATTGTGAATACTTTTCCTTCTTTAGCCATTGGATTAATGGTGAGAAAATTAGTCCAATAATTTAGAATGGGCAAAGTGATGATAACTTGGTCAAAAGTCACCAAAGAGTACTCAAATACATAAATATAAAATTGAATGTTCACGTAAATTAAAAAGTATAAGAAATTCTTTGCTTCTTAAATGAGCTCGTGTTGAGCCCAGCCCAAATTTATTTTCCTTTCATAAATTTCCCCTAATTTCCAATTCCTGTATTTATAGTCTTCATTTCACTCCATTTTTTCACTCCTACCGTTTTCTCTGTTCTGCGGCCATCAATTTCTGGTAATAATTTCCTTTTCTTTCACATTCGTTTCTTTCATTGCCGTGATTCTACCCTTATTTTTTTAATCTTTTTCCTCTTGTTTTTCATTTATCATGCTGTGGAGTCATTTATTTGGTTTAGAAGCCCGCTTTGAAGTATTTAAGGTTTTAATTTGTTCGAATTATGAAATCAAATTGTACTTTAGAACAGGTTAGAGATTTTTTATGAAATTCCTTGCTATATATCCCCTAAAATTTCTGCTTTCTTTGTTTCCCTGTATTAAGTAATGGAGAAATTTGATTTATGAGCTATGTATAATGTAAATTGCGATCCATTCCTTTTTTTCATTTTATTTTCATGTGAATTTCATCATTCTGTGTATATTATTTTCTCTTAATTGTGCTGCTGAAAGTTTTCGTTGTAATAGTTAGAATTGTTGAATCAATTTATTGAGTCATTTGACCATTATATTCAAAGTTCTCATAATATTAATTTTCTGTCAGAGTATCATGGTAACTAGGACTGCAACACCTGCTGATGCTAGTGAAGATGAGAAATTTCAGGGTATGCTGGTTCAACATTTGGGCCCTTTGTTTTCTGTTATTCCAGAGGAAATTGTGATAAAAATCTTACTTAGGCTGTCTGTGAAGAGGATATTTGTATGCAAATGTGTATGCAAAACTTGGCACAAGATAATATCAGAACCGGAATTTGCAAAGCGCCATTTGAAGCAAGCTGAAGTTTATCCTTTGATTCGAACCCATTCAATTTCAACTTCCCTATCAAGAAGTCTTTATCTTGTGCAGTCAGATTGCAGTGACAGACTAGTTAATTATAAACTTAACACCCAATATAAACTTCCATTGCGCAACATCGAAAATGATCACATGGTTAATTCTGATGGTGGGGCAGAGAGAAATGACTCTGTGAAGTTGAATGCATATGATCACGGCTGTAACATAGTTAATTCATGCAATGGCCTCCTTTGCTTGTCTGGTGCATCTGAAAATGATCCTGCTGTCATTTGCAATCCCGCTACAGGCGAGTTCATTAACCTTCCTGAGTCTAAACCCTGGGTTAAAAATCCTACTCCACACAAGCTTGTGGTTAGTGGTTTCGGTTTCAGTTCTGCTAGTAACCAATATAAGGTTATAAAAATGTTCATGAGCAAAGAGCGAGATTCTGTCACGGGCGAGTACGCCATTGTACGGGCTGCTGAAGTGCATACTCTTGGTTCTGAATCATGGAGAAAGGCTTGTTTAAACCCCAAGATATTCACAAGTCCATATTCATCGAGATTAATAAAGTATCCTACTAATCTGAACGGATGTGTATATTGGTATTGTCCTGTAAAACCCCGTTGTATAATTGCGTGTGATATTGAGAATGAGCAATTCAATCCAATTTCAATACCAACACTTGAGGAATTCGATTTATATGAAAATACGAGAATGGGAGTATTGGGGGGAGAACTTTGTATATCTGGGACCCATTTGCAATCTGCTGGTTTTTGGGTTATGAAGGATGATTCTGGAAAGGCGTGGTCTAAAGTATTCTCAGTTGTCTTGCCTTTCGATGATGGCTTGTCTTATGGCCTGTATCTTCCAATTAAGTACCTAAATGATGGGTCGCTTCTGATGTTTGACTCTAAATTATGTGCTCTAATGTATAAGGATCCAAAGAATGGTAGAATAAAATATTTGAAGGTCGAAGGGGCTGAACAAATAATGGAAGTGATTGCTCATATTCCGAGTTTTGTTTCACTCCAAGATGCTCTCTCAGGATTTAATGTGAAGGTGCTCAATGTCAAGTCAAGGTAATTCAAATTTTTACCCTAGCTATTCCATGCTTAACTTGATTTGCATTGCTTTAAGTATCCCTTTAAAAGCTTTCTTTGCCTAGTGAATTGTCAAAATAATGAGCTTGTACTCAAAATTTGAAAAAAAATGATGCATATGATTATGATAAATGGGAAAAGTTTTGATTCTTCAAATCATTGTGTGTTCGGAGTCGACCACTTGCATCAAAATTTTTGCCAGTTAAATTGTGTATAGAGTTGGTTATAAAATGACAAGAAAGTTGTTCCAATTATAGACAATCGTATCTATTCATTTCTTATATTGTTATGAACATCACGTAATGTCCAACTTGTTTTAATCCTTCGATAGTTGCGCTGATTTGAAGTTGCATGATGACGCCAAATGTCTTTCTCTAGTCGAATGGGATTTTGGATGTTGGTATGCTGCGTTAAAGGCGAATGCAGGACTGAGTATCCTTTAAATTATTGATCTTTTTTATCACCGTTTTGTAAACTATGGAAGAGATGAGTAAAAGGATGCCATTTTGGTGACATTCTTAATAAGTTTATATTGACTTTTTGTACAATGTATTGTTCTTCATGATTTTTATTTGCTTTGAATACTGAAGCATGATGATTTGAATTATGTTCATTCTTTCTTATAATCTTTATATTTATATATTTGCAAATATAGAGATATTCTATTTAAAAAAGTTTTATCCGTCTTGATAAAATAATTGTTGTAGTGATTAAAAATGTATAATTAACCTATTATAATTGATGAACTCTTCTATAAAATAGACAGTGTTCGTTGAGTTAAATATCTTGAGTAAACATATGCAAAATAATAAATTATGAATTTAAATGGCAAGTTAAGTGGAATTTTTTTTAAGAAATTTGGGGCATTTTCACTAAATTTGTTGAATTTTGGATTTGAAATCACAACCTTACACTTTATGAATTTTCAAAAGGTGATGGCCACTAGACCAAGTCCAGTGATTAGTTCAAGTGGAATTTATCGATCTTAATAAAGTTTTTTTTCCCAAATCTAGTTCATTCCTCGTACAAAATATTCATGGCTACACGTAAAAATCATTATAATATGTAATAATAACAAATCTAATATCATCTAATTAGATTTAATATTATTTTTCATAAAAAAACATAGAGTATTCTCGTAAATGTTTTTTTTAAAATTTACATTAAACTTACAATAATGATAAACAAATTCGTACTCGAACTTATAACTTCTAGGATCGTAGCTACAGTGTCAAACATTAAGCTAAGACCTTTGCCACCAAGTGTTTTATCAATTGTCCCAATATTAATTGCTAATACAATGTTGATAATGTTTATGTTCTTTCATCCAGGAAGTTACTTTGCGTTTAAATATAGTAGACCACTACAAAGAGCATGTTACTAAGTAGAGAGGGCGGATAGCAGAACTACAACATACGTAGCAAAGTGCATTGAGAGAAATACTGAACAACCACATACAAGAGACAGGAAATTGAGAAAAGAAATTGGTGCATTAAGTTGAAAACACATTTATTCAGAGAAAACACACGCCACATTAATCGAAGTAATAAGAAAAGCAGGCAACTTACACCCATATGAGAAAGAACAATTCTAAATTTCATTTAAAAAACACCACCACGGAGACGGAGCACAAGGTGGGGAATTTTTTCTTTCACATTGTCAATGAATTCGATTTTCACTGTAATGTTAAGAATGCAAAATCAATCAACAATACTAAATAAAAAATTGAAGGAATTTCTGAATTTCGATATCATAAAATCCCATTACTTATGTAGACAAAGTAAGAAAAGTAATGTGCATATATCAAGAAAAGAACTTATTAACGTAAAACAACAACTAACATAAACATCCAAGTTCAATTCTCTACTTTGAACTTCGATAAATGAAAACTTCTCGATCACTTTGCACTGATTTTGTTTAATTTCCAAGGTCTAGACTTCACTATTTTCCTTATCGCACCCATCCAAAAACGTCTCATATATGCTAGACACCTAGAGAAATAATCATCTTGGAACTTGATGCGGTCTCTTTCTGTTTCTTGTTCTTGAACCTCATCAAGATTTTGAGATTGCCAATTCCACGGCGAAAAGAATGAACAGTCTCGAGTCAAGAACGATGTCAATGCTGAATAATCCACGCTTTTACCTTCATAATAGTTTGCTGCTGTTGCTTGTTCTTGGGTCGTGACATGTCGTAGTCCTGCACAATATTCTGTTAAACGCTTACTGTAAACCAAGAACCTTTGTTGTGCATAAGAATATCTTGATTGTTTGATTCCTTCTTCTTCTTCTTCTTCTTTGTCCTCCATTAATGGATAGTAAGCTTGGAATTGTTTTCGGCCTTCCTTCATTATCAGTTGCAGATCAAGATCTTCCATTAATTTTTCTCCAGCTTCTAGCTCCAATATGAATTGCTCTTCGAGTTGTGCTTGTTCTTTCTCCATCATTATTTGATAATCGAACTCATTCCAATTTTGATAATCAGCTCAGTTCCTTGATCTCAACTTGTGAAGTATTTGATGTGTTAGGCGCTTTAATTAGTTCTGTCATTCTGTGTTTATATATAGAGAGAGTATTCTTAAGTTGCAATTCGTTACAGTTTAGGATTCTAATTTGTTATTGTAATTAAAAGAAGGGCATTTAATTATGGGTTTGTCTTTTTTCAAAAGAAATGAATATGAAAAGGGCTTCTTTCATGAGTGCACATGTATGAAAACATAATTTAGATAAATTATAATTAATTATAAAAAGTCTAATTAATTAGATTTAATTATAATTTTATTCTCACTTATCAACAACAACACTATTCTTCCTTATTTAGTTTGAATTTCCTAACTTAAAACGATCATATATCTTAAACTATTAATTTTTTCGAAACGATTCTTTAGAATATTTTGTTAATTTCATTTTTATCTTTAGAATATTTTGTTCATTTTATTTTTATCTTTAAAACAAATCCATCTCGATATACTTTTGGTAAAAAAAATTGAAAACTAAAATTGGTATAATTCATATTATACGAGTTTGCATTTTGGTATAATGTTCATTATACTAGATTTCTTTATACGTGATTTTTCCATGTGATATAATGTGTATTATACGAGTTTACGATGTGATATGATGCTCATAATACCAGTTTTTTGGTACAAAAAAAATATGGTGTGATGAATATTATACTAAAATGCAAACTCATATAATATGAATTATACCAATTTTTTTCGAAAAAATATCAAGTTGGATCTTGTTTTAAAGATAAAAATGAAACAAACAAAAAAATTTTAAAGAATCGTTTCAAAATATTAACGGTTAAGTTACAAAATTTAAACTAACTACGAGAGAAAAAATTGTTGTTGATAAGGGATGTTATTCATGTATAGCTAGAATTAGAAAATATAATAAGACAAAATTACTAATAAATGTTGTTTTGGACAAAATTACAATTAAATCTAATTATTCACTATACCTTACAATTCCCCATATGAAGATATTATAAGAAGTTTTAACTAATTAGATTTAGTTGTAAATTTGTCCAACCTTATTAACAAAAATTCTCTCTCTTAATTAATTTGAATTTCTTAACTTAAAATGATAATATGTCTTAAACTGTTTTTTTTTCGACACTATTCTTTAGAACATTTTGTTTGTTTCTTTTTATCTTTAAAACAAAATCCAACTTGATTTACTTTTGACAAAAAAAATTGAAAACAACAATTTGTATATTTCATATTATACGAGTTTGCGTTTTAGTATAATTTTCATTATACCAGATTTCTTTATACTTGATTTTTTTTAAGTGATATAATGCGTATTATACGAGTTTGCAATTTAGTATGATGTTCATTATACCAGATTTTTCTGTACCAAAAAACTGGTAATAATGAGCATCATATCACATCGTAAACTATTATAATACATATTATATGATATAATGAACATTATACCAAAATGCAAACTCGTATAATATGAATTATACCAATATTTGTCAAAAGTATATCGAGTTGATCTTGTTTTAAAGATAAAACTGAAACGAATAAAATATTCTAAAGAATCGTTTTGAAAAAATTAACGATTTGAGAGATATGATCGTTTTAAGTTAAGAAATTCAAACTAATTAGAAGGGAATGTTGCTGTTGATTAGAGGTGTTATTCGCGTATAGTTAAAATTGAAAAATTTAGTAAGATAAAATTACTAATAAATGCTGTTTTGAACAAAATTACAATTAAATATAATTAATTAGTATTCATTATGATTCCCTTTTATCAACGTCACAATACTATATGTTAATAATAATCGTGTTATGCAATTATCATTCATTTTGGTCCATGTAATTGAAGGGAATTGTCATCGAAAACATAACCGCGTCGGCGGAATTACTGGTTAAAATTTTCTCGAATTCGAATAGAATCTTCTCAAGAACCATTGATAGGGTTTAAAAAGATTTAATTTTAATCAAATAAAACTTACTTGATAATCTCTTTAGGAGACGGATACCATTAAAGCTCTCAAGTGGAAGCTCTTCAATCTCACATGCACGAACTCCTATCGACCGGGACCGGTGCTAGCCGAATTGACGAAGAACAAGAGATAAAACTCCAAGAACAAAAAAAAAACATATACAACCGCCTCCTTATATTTATATATAATGAATCTTGAGATGGAGGCAACCAACGATTACACATTTGGTTAAGTTTTTTTTTTGGGATTCTATGGGTTCTTGGAGTTTTATCTCCTGTTCTTCGTCAATTCGGCTAGCACCGATCCCGGTCGATAGGAGTTTGTGCATGTGAGATTGGAGAGCTTCTACTTGAGAGCTTTAATGGCATCTGTCTCTTGAAGAGACTATCAAGTAAGTTTTATTTGATTAAAATTAAATCTTTTTAAACCCTATCAATGGTTCTTGAGAAGATCCTATTCGAATTCGAGAAAATTTTAACCCGTAATTCCGCCGACCTGGTTATGTTTTCGATGATAATTCCCTTCAATTGGTATCAGAGACTGGTTCTATCAAGAGGATTATTTAGGGTTTTTCTTAATTTCTTTGAGTTTTCCATCTCGATGGAAAAAGTTTTAAAATCGTTCTTGAGGTTCTTTGATTTTTCCTCAAGTTGATTAATTGACAAAATTAATTTGATAAATTGATTGTTCTAATTAATCGGATTTGAATTTAGTCAAAAGATCAAGTTTCTTGATTTGTGAAAGTTTTTGATTTGGTAGAAAAGGTTTCAAAATCGTTAGTTTGAGTTTTTGATATTTTTCTCAAATTAGTTGATTTGAACTTGGTGGCTATGTTCTTGAATTGTTGTTTATGTTCATTAGAGTTTTAATCATATTATGATTATTTGTTTATAATATAATTAATTTATATTAATAATATAAATATATAATTAATTAAATCTAATAAAAAAATATATTAATAAGCCAACAGTGGTATGAATTAATTCACGCCACTGTAGGTGTGAATTACCAGTGGCGTGAATTAGTGGTAATTCACGCCACAATGGACAACACCTTGCTGTCCACAATGGCATCCAAATGTGGAAAGCAAGGCTGTTCACAGTTTGGATAGTCTGCTGTCCACGGGCAGTGGGCCTTTAGGCCTGGGGATCCAGGGAGTCCGAAATAATTTTTGAATATTAGTTCGTTTGGTTAAAAAGATTGAACCGAATCGTGTTTAAAATTATCGGGTATTTTAAATTTATCCGCAGTCAAAAATTTAAAACGAATTGTTTAATAAAATCAACATATAATTTATTTAATTCTGAATTAAATTCTAATGGTTCAAAATTATCCAAAGTCCGTTTTGAGATCTTGAAGCGGCTAACTCGAATTGTATCAAAATATCATTCATGTTATTTTGTTAATTCGGTGTCATAAATTCTAATATGTTTTAAAATTCTAATTTTAATTAATTGGAATAACAGTTAAAGTCTTAACTTGTGGCATTAATATTTAATTAAATTAAATATTCTAAATGTGAGATTAGCCCAAATAGACCGTGGTACCGGTTATAGTTGGGATGTTAAGTTTTGAAATAGTGACGCCTTAATTCGAGTAGGAGCAAAATTGTATATTTTGCAAAATGGTTGCTAACCATTGGACCTTAACAAGCTTTAAGTCACAATTGTTAAAATTTAGCAATTTCACTAAGTATCTCGGCTAAATATAGTAGATATAATTAAAATTGCCATG
>CATIWQ010603632.1:0-10855 GCA_949673415.1 Euphorbia schlechtendalii | reverse complement strand
ATAATAATGCATTGTAGTAGAAGGGATTAGGCCATAAGTCTAAGGTACCCCTATTACCGCGAAGCACTCTCTTGTACTAATCTACCTCCTTGAGAAAAGATAGTACTTGAGCGAGTGGAGCACTTGTTCCCATATTGCATGTACCTCCCTCGTTAGAACCTTCTACATTAGTAACCCATTTATAAACCCTCATGTAAATAAGCCATAGGCATTTTCCCTAGGGTGTTACCTAAACATGCGATCATGCATTATATTTTCCTATAGGTGTGCTCCTTAGTATCCTCGTGGTACTAAGATGAACCAAACTTAGGATAGAGACTAGCCAAAAACCCTATGTGTGGGAGTTGTATGGTTAGAAGAAATATATTGTGTACTATGTGTTAAGTGTTTACCGCTTTCGATTCATCATGCATTACAAATGTGCCATGCTAACCACACTCATATTAAACATGATTTGATGTCATTCATGCTTAAGACTTAGTTCACACTTGAGATCCTGTCACCTTAGGATAACATGAAACTTACTAGAATCATGTAGTATTGTTCAACCCAAGTTTTAGCACGATGTCCACATGATGTCCAAATCCTAAGACAAACCTACCCAAATCATCCAATTCACCGCCCTTCTAAGGCAATTGTACACAACAAAAGCGTTCCCTAGATAGATGTGAACACAAAACATATTAAAGGATATCCCAATTGATGTCCTAACCTAGACTCATAGGAGGTAAAACTTACCCTTAAAACCTTACTTTTCACCCAAAATACTCACGCATCACTACATACCTTTTGTGATGATGTCCACTAACATCCAAGACCTTGCCCCAATGGGGTAAAGAACCAAGACATTCATTGATATGCTGCATGTGGTAGTTATTCACATACATTATTGGATCACTTTTAGTTAGGTTACATCACACTAGTCACCCGAACACCAAGAGAAATAACTTTAGTTCTCAAACCTTTGACTTATCACCACATAGGTAATTAGGTCACTTCATTTCACACTATCCCCAGGATAGAGTATAAATCTCAAAACCAATGGACCGTCATTTATCGCATGAACTAACGATACTGCTATTTTTGTGAGTGATTTCTATCTCGCATCATGGCATGCTAACCTTTTTTTCGCAGCCATAACATTAAAAATTTCACACATCAATCATGCATCATGATTTTACATGCATTCCCTAATAATCTCCGTGTGTATTTCAGCCAAGAAAAAGCCGGTCTACCAGAAGGCTTGGAACAGGGCTTCTCACTGACTAATCCGCATCTCCCCAACCACAGCTCACCTAGAAGGAGTTTCGTACACCGATACTAGCTCGGATTTAGAACAAAACACTCTGCATAGCTTTCATAACATGGTCCATCAACAAGAAGATAATGTCACCAATGATCAGGCTCTCTGGGCAAGTCAGAACCCACAAGCCAACTAATCATTGGTGAGCATCGAGATTGCCACTACAATGAATGCCTTCGCCAATAGTGACCAGTTTGTGTCAATCCTCAACCGCCACACTAGAACTGGGCAGCCCAAGCAGAGGGCAAAATGATGTGATACAAAATGTCGATGGCACAATCCTACCAGAGGGACTGTCATCTTCCGTTTCTGTATTTCTAATAGTCACCCCTAACTTCTATCAGTTCGGTTCTAGGCAGGGTCAGTCGCAGACAATGTATGAGCCATAGGTGGGTGGCCAATTCTTCTCGGGGCAACCGAGGCATGCGTCATTTGCACCCAGGGTGGCAAGGCTTTTAGAAATCAAACCCTCTTCTAATTACATTCCCTTTATTCAAGGGGTGACTCAGCCCACAGTGCCTAGCTAGGGCGGACCTTCTCAAACATTTCAGGGTCAGGGGCAGTACTTCTCGAGTTTGCAGTATGGGGGCTTCTCTGCGACCCCAAACAATATCTTTTAACAGCCTGGAATGGCTGAACTCTGGAGACAGTTCTTAGCCACTCATGTGCAGGGGCAGAGGGGTGCGATCCCAGTGCAGCCCACACTTGTGGATGAGGATACTTTACCACCGACCTTTGCTATGCTCTAGTTTGAAAGTACATGGGCAATACAAATCCTCATGCGCATATCGCACATTACCAGAACGTGATGAGGGCTTTAAGAATCAATGATCGTATGATGGCTAAATTGTTCATTGTTACGTTGGGAAGCCCCGTAAATGAGTGGTGCAGTCACTTACCAATGGACATAGCCTATGATTGAGGACATTTGTCCTAAGCGGTTGTGGACCACTATGGCTTCAATACTCTGATGGTCGCTACTATGCAGAATCTAGAGGGAGTGAGGCAGAAACTGGGAGAGAGCTTTAAGCCTTATTTCGAGAGATGGATTGCTATGCAAGTACATTTGCAGTCTCGCCTATCTCTACCGGAGATTATCATGCAGCTTTTAGATGGTGCACTACAATCTTATCGAAAGCGGCTGGGGTCCGAAACTTTCCATAGTTATCAGGAAGTTTTTGTGCGAGCTGAGAAGATAGAGCAGTGTGATGCCATGGAGGCAGAAATGGGGCAACATGTTGTTAAGCCCTATTACTAGAAGAATGATTCCAACTCGGTGCAGGTGAAGATGAAGCAATCGGAAATACAATTGGTGAATGAAGAGAAGGTAGCCACTGTTAGGTTGCCAAAGGAAGAATATCATGGCATCTCACCATACGTTGCTAATTTGGGATTCTTGTTCACCAAGCTGTGTGAACTTAATCAATTGGAGAGCTTGAAGAAGCATGTCCCTCCCAAGCCAGAAGAGAAGAATAATTAATGCCATCCTCATGTGGACGTGGAACATCGCACAAATAATTGCAAGGAGCTGCTGAAAACTATTTAGAAACTAGTGGCTGACAAGGTAATCCATGAGCCTGCACTTAAGTCAAGCATGAAGAATAACCCTTTGCTGAATTTAGAAGCAAGGGTAGGAATGGTTAACTCTGGGATAGAAGAGTGGAAGGTCCTGAACTGCTTTTCTAAAGGGCTTGGAGAATTTGTGATGATGGTTGGGTCGGGAAGCAATCCTAATCGAATTTTGAAGATGCTAGAGGAAGAGTCAAACCACCGAGGGTACGGGGGTAAGATTAAAGCTGTTGAGATCAACCTTGCTAGGATGCTGGTATTTACCGGCCAGAAACCCATGTCGCTTCGTGTAGAGAGGGAACTGTCAAGAGAAGCACCGGCCAGCAAGGGAGAGGAGTATGTGATGGTGATTGAGTTGGGGATGGACTCAGACGATGTGATGGAGATGCTTGAATCTGAGTCAAGCAATCGAGTGATTAGTCAACAGGAAGAAATCCCGAGGGCCAGTTTTAGCTTGGTCAGAATGTCGATGTTTAACAGGAATGATGCATCGTCTTCTCACTTATCCATGTTTTATTTCCCGTGTCGAGCACAGGTCTTGTCTCGTAATATGATAGCTACATTGTTTTCATGCTCACTAGCAGGAGTGGAAAGTCAGTGGTATGAAATGCAGTCGGTTGAGACCACGAGCAATTGGAACTACATCTCTGCAGAGTTCTAGACGGAGTTTGCATTTCTAGAACCTCCAAAACAAACCATGTGAGATCTGCTCGCTTGTGTATAGAGGGAAGGAGAATCGCTCACTGACTACGTAAAGCAGTGGATGTTTATCTATCTAATGTTGGTTCCAAGACCATCTGAGCCTTCTGCAGTATAGTTAATAGTAGGGGGATCCCGAAATGGTACTGCTACCATCTGGCGAGGTTCACTATACCATATTTTGATGAGTTATCATACCATGCTCATCACCTTGACTGGGAGTTCACATTTAGACAGCGTAACATCCATGTAGTGGGAATAGGGAATACCCACTAGTTCTATGCTAGTGATGTTATCTCAGTCCAACCTAGTGGTTAACGCAGTGTCCGATGAGAGTGAAGACATGGGTGAAGATCCATTGGCAGAAGTGTTCTCCACAGATGGAGGTGAACCACGGGAAGACACAATGAAGGTGGAATCAGGGAAAGCACCAGTAAGGGTGCTCATTGATCTCGATGCATATGTCCCTAAGTCGAGAAGGAAAAGGAAGCTTGAAGAAGGAACCTCGGCTGAGGGAGAGATCATCTCTGATGGTAAGAAGCCTATAAACTTAGATTCTTACAAGTTGAAGGGGTGATGCAGCCAAGTGGAGGATAGATATGACAAGTACCCTTGGGTCAATTTTAAGGAAACGAGAGTGATAGAGAATGGAGTACTAAGGGTTACTCGGAGTGGTAGTGTTTTGAAAGGGATGAAACTGTATAGCTCAATAACTCAAGATCGGAGGAAACAGCAAGGGAACATCCCTAACCACCCCTGCCCCTAAAGGTGGATGAAGACATGCTAGATATAGATCCCTTGGTAAATTAGTTGAAAGGGATTCAGGCTAAATATAGTATCTGGAGGCTACTCGAGACATCCCAGAAGCATAGAATGGGCCTGGTGAAGAGGTTGATGGAAATGCCTGCTACACCCACAACCTTAGTGATTGAGATGTGCGCTACAATTAGGGAAGGAATTGCCCCCCCTCAAATGCCCTCTATAACGTTTGATCATTAAGAGCTGTCGCAGGAGCTAGGGTTGCATAATTGAGCCCTATTCATCAAAGTTCAGATTTTTGACCGGGCAATACCGTGCATGTTGGTCGATGATGGCTCAGCCCTTAATCTTTATCCTCTTAAGGTCCTACCTTTTCTAGGGCTAAGGGAGGATATGCTCGCCAAATCCGATATAGTGATCACTTTTGAAGAGATGGGTGGTAGGCACTTTTGAAGCATAGGTCACCGCTGGAGGAGTGACCTCCAATGTGAAGTTCACTATGCTGGATATTCTATTAACTTACTCGTTGCTTCTAGGAAGGCCATGGATCCGCGCGATAGGGGTCATCCCTTCCACTCTGCATTAGAAGATAAAACTTATCCATAAGGGGAGGCCAGTGATGATCGAGGCTGATGAGGAATCAATGATGGAAGCGACTGTATTTGATGAAAGAAAAATGCAAGGGTTGAGGATGGTGACGGCCACTGAAGAAAAGAAGAAAGGGCACGAAACCCCAAAGGGATATCATTTTTTTTCTTGGAAGCCTTAGAGCTGAAATGAAGAAGCAGGGTTTCATCCCTGGAAAAGGCTTGGGAAAATATCATCAGGGGATTATCAGGGCCATTGATCCCATTCTTGTCACACCTAGATTAGGTCTAGGTTTCACCCCGAGCATGAAAATGTACAAGCACAAACGACCCATGTTCTGTAACATGGTAAGCGTCTATGAGGCGGAAGGCACTAAGGCATATTTGGGAGAGCCAGAACTGACAATCCTGAATAGGGAGGAAGTCAAGGGACTTGAAATATTCAATGATGTGTTTGACTTCACGACCGGTAAGGTAATTGAGTCCCCTATTGATGCTGAACTAGAAGAGAAACCGATCCTGGAAATAACCCTGACTGAGGAATATGAAAAAGGTGGAGTATTGGAAGATGCGATGGCGATGTTCACTAAGGCTGTTAACGAGCTGATGAAGAAAGGTGGTGTGCGAGACCAAGATCTACCAGGCACTATCAAGCTCCTCATCGAAAAACTGGTACAGACAACTCTCGAGGCAGAACCTACAACCGACGCACTAGCTACTGCTATAACTGAATCCCCCCCGCTTGTGGAGGAGGAAATTGATGATGTAATGATGAATATTTTTGATTTTTTGACAATTTTTCCTATGAGGCTCATTCAATGAAATACGACAATTTTGCTTACTTGTTTGATGTTTTGCCTGACGGCACCATGCATTCATATAATCATACGCATAACATCTTTAACATTCATGATACATCATTAAATGAAATTAACTTGAGTACAAATGAGTTACCAAAAATGGTGACAATTTCCAATGATTTGACTCCCAAAGAAAAAAGAGAGATCATGAATGTACTTAAACATCACGTATCAATGTTTGCTTGGTTATATGAAGACATGTCCGGAGTAGACAGGAAAATAGCGGAGCATCACATCCCAACGGACCCTAGGATCAAGCCAGTAAAACAGAAACTATATCGCTTAAGGCCTGAATGCGCAGAAAAGGTCAAGCCTGAATTGGCAAAACAAATTGAAGCTAAATTCTTAGAAGTGGTTGAATACTCGACATGGCTAGCCAACAAAGTCCCAGTAGAAAAGAAAGACGGCAAGGTCAGAGTTTGTGTGGATTTCAGGCATCTGAACAAAGCCTCCCAAAAGGGTGATTTCCCCCTACCCCACATCGATGTACTAGTCGACAGCTTAGCAAGGGCAGCTATGTGTTCCTTCATAGATGGCTTCTCAAGCTATAACCAGATACTGATGGCAATAACTAACAAGATCAAGATAGCATTTATCACTGAATGGGGCGTATATTGCTACAAGGTAATGCCGTTATGTTTGAAAAATGCTAGCGTAACATATCAGCGGGCCATCACAACCCTCCTTCATGATATGATCCATAAGGAAGTGGAAGTTTACGTTGATGACATGCTTGTGAAGTCCAACACCAGAGAGGAACATCCAGCTATCCTAGATAAGTTTCTCACTAGAATCGAGAAATACAATCTACGCTTGAACCTAAAAAAGTGTGTATTTGGGGTCACATCAGGGAAACTCATGGGGCATATGATCCGCCAAAAAGGAATTGAGATGGATCCTGATAAAAGCAAAGCCATTAGGGATATGCTAGCACCGAAAACTTAAAAAGAAGTCCGATCTTTCCTGGGGTCTCTACAGCATGTAAGCAGATTTATCGCCAGACTCACTACCATTTGCGAGCCAATCTTTCAACTACTACAAAAGGACCAACCAGTAGTTTGGAATGACTAGTGTCAGGAAGCATTTGACAAAATCAAATAATACTTGTTAAGCACACCATCCTCCACCCACCAGAACTTGGAAAGCCCATGATCCTATACCTAGCAATTGAGGAGTCATCGGTAGGAGCCATGCTTGTGCAAGAACACGAAGATAGAAGTGAACATGCAGTCTACTACTTGAGTAAAAAATTACTCAAGTATGAGTCACGTTACACCTTGGTGGAGAAAATCTGCACAACGATGGTTTGGTTGACAAAGAAACTATGACATTACTTTCAATCTTATCATATAAAAGCCGTCGCGAAGGTAGACCTGATGAAGTACTTGTGCCAGTCACCAACACTAGCTGGAAAACTCTCATGTTGGTTATTGCTATTATCTGAATTCAACATCGAATATGTAACCAAAAAAGTCATTAAGGGACGAGCAGTCGCTGAATTTTTAGCAAATCAACCCTTGGACTCTAATTACATTGAAAATCTAGAATTTCTATATGAGCAACTAGCGTTGATAGAGGATGCAGGTGCAGAGTGGAAAATGTTATTTGACGATGCAATGAACAGAAATGGAGTCGGCCTAGGTTTTGTATTGATAACACCGTAAAACGAATTTATACCCCTTTCCAAACGATTGGAATTCCCAGTAACAAATAACGGGGCAAAATATGAGCCTTGCTTGTTTGGGTTAGAGCCACTTTGAAAGGCACGGGCAAGAGAAGTATCAGTGGTTAGAGACTCAGCTTTGGTCATAAAACAAGTTACTGGCGATTGGGAAATAAGAGAAGAATCACTCCGTCCCTACGTGGAAGCCGTATGGAAAATCTCACAAAAATTTTTCAAATTCATCTTCAAACACGTACCTTGGGATGAAAACCAAATGGTATATGCACTCGTTACACTAGCATCGATGTGGGAGGGCCCTAGAACTCAGTCAATCAAACCCATTATATTGCAAATGGCCAAAGAACCTTTCTACTGTCGCCTAGTGGAAATGGAGGATCAACAAGCTATCGGGAACTGGTCCTTAGACATAGACAAATTTTTGCAGACCGGGGAATACCTAGAAGGCACAACAGACTCTGAAAGAACCTCATTATGGTGGCTAGCGACTTTGTTCCATCTAGTAGAAGGGGATTTGTTCAAATGAACATCAGAAGGGATGCTATAGAGATGTCTCACAGAACAAGAGACACTGTTGATAATGAGACAAATGCATGCGTGAGATTATGGCCCACACATGAATGGGATAGCACCGGCTAAGAAAATACAACGCCAAGGGTATTATTGGACAACAATGGTCACAAACTGGGTATCGGAAGTACGAAAGTTCCATGAGTGCCAGATTTACGGTAACATCAGTTATCTACCCCCTTCCGAACTCCATAGCTTATCTGCTCCTTGGCCATTCTTAGTGCGGGGCATCGACATTATTGCCGAGATTCGGCCAAACTCGACTAATGGACATCGCTTCATTATAGTAGCAGTCGACTACTTTTCAAACTGGGTGGAAGCTGAATCTTACACAAACATCACCACTAAGAAGATGGCCAAGTTCATAGAAAAGCATATATTCGCCCGATATGGCATCCCATATCACATCGTATCGGATAATGGGGTTCAATTCCAAGGAGCCACATCAGACCTAATGAGGAAATATGGGATCGAGTGCCATCGGTCATCACCATACAGGCCACAGGCTAATGGGGTAGTAGAGGCTACCAAAAGGCGCGATTAAGGAAATCTTGAGTAAGATGGTCGTTACCTACAGGGACTGGGCTGATAAGTTGCCATTCGCATTATGGGGATACAAAACGAGCATCAAAACTCCCACCAATCAAACCCCTTTCTTGTTAGTATATGGGATGGAAGCAATTTTATCAGTGGAAATGGAAGTGAAATTGCTTCGAGTAACACTAGAGGCGAGGTTAGAGGAGTCAGGATGGGCAAAGGCCAGATTTGAACAGTTACACATGATTGATGAACAGTGGCTAAAGGCACTGGATCATTTGCAGATATACCTACAACGCATGGCTAGGGCATACAATAGTCAGGTTAGAGCCAGAAGCCAACTGTTAAAAGCAGGATACTTGGTTTTGAAACAAATGAGGCCCTCAAATGTGGAAAAATGGGGAAAGTTTCGCTCAAACTGGGAAGGTCCTTATGTCATTAAGAAAATCTTGAGCGAAGGAGCCGCCAAGATCATGGACATGGATGGAAATGAATTCGTCAATCCAATCAATCAAGACAAGCTCAAGCGCTAACACGTCTAAAAATAAAAGAAATAAACTTACAAAAGCAATACACCAAAAAAGAGAGAAAAACCAGTCCACCAGATGGCACTTGGCTACCTGGGCATCAATTAGGATCATTCTTGTATAAGAGCCAAAAATGTCTGCTGAGTTGAAAACCTATAAAGGGTGGCTCAGGTAAAAATTAGGACATGATGGGGAATAGAGGGACCACAAGTTAGAAAACCTACTCTAGACTAACCGGTGGCAGGACTCAAATCATTAGAAAACTTGTACCCTTTTTAAGGCCGTTCAATGAATTAAATATGTTATGTTTGCAAGGATTTATGTTCCTGTTTATATGAATGTGTTCATATAGAATATCGCAAGTAAATAAAATAAACTTCGACAAAATTTCATAATGTCAAAAACAATCCAAGAATAAGCTAAAAACAAAAGTTAGAAAACAAATGACGAAAACAAATAAGATCTAAGGGTTCCAGTCATTCCACCATGCACGCTTCCTTGAAGTATGAGGAAGGTGGTCCAAACCATCTACATCCCTATCTCACTCACGAGACACCATAAAGTGCTGATCAGCATCGAGGAGAACCTTGGTACGACCAAGCCATTCATGGTAGAATTCGTCAGTATTTGTGGTCTCTGGGGTAGTGTAATCTAGTATAACAACTCGAGCACGTGCCCAAAGCCTCCGTATCGCATCAGGTGTGTCAGGACCGAAGTCGTGGAAATGGGTCAAGCATAGAGATCAAGGGACCTGTTGCTAACGCCCGTACTGCCTGCATAGACAAGAAGGGGAATAGGATGTGACACTAAACAACCCCATCAACATAACACCAAACAACCCCATCAACATAACACCAGAATCATGGACGTTAGTAACCATGAACGGAATATCCAACCGAGGCCTGAGCCAACGAATCTCAGAAGCTCGGTAGGACCATAAAATCTCAATCCAAGCACCTTCACTTAGTGAACGATGGTCCTTCCTAGTAAAGCCTCTAGGACCACAATGTGAAGGGAGGTATTGAGCCTTCCCCAAGCATGGATTAGCAGTCAAGCGAAGCTTCTCCAACAGCCATACCTACATTAATTCATTTGTTTAAACAAACAATGAAAATCGTGAAAGAAAGCGGTAAGGAAAGAGAATTACCTCGAGCAAAGAAAAATGGTCTCCTACTAAGTCTAGATTCATAGAAGCAGCCTCTAAGTGAACCAGACTCTCAGCCAAAGCTAAAGCCGCAGGAGAAAGGCCTATGGAGAGTGGGTTAATGATCGACAAGGAAGATAACATAAAGAAAATAAAATAAATTTGATATTTTAGGTAAGAGGGTTAGAATGAAGAATGAGTAAATATAGGTATGAAAGATTAGAGAATCTAAATATATAGATTTTCCCTAAGAAATAAGGATAGCAGAGAAAGAAAGCAAGTTCAAGAAAGATTTCATGATTCACTAAACTAATCTAACAGACTCAGTTATAAATACTCAGATGTTCAATTATTCACCGCAAAGCAACACATGAAATGACTTTTCTAAACCTAGTGTAAACGAATTAAGACAATTATATAAACCTGGACAACGTCAATACTATGCTTAGTAAGGGTCGCTCTCACATAGCCATATTTAGCAAATCACCATTCCAAAAATGTTAGCTCACTAAACAACGTCATATCACAGATCCAGTGATTATACATGATATTGTTAACCCTGAAACTACTCTTAAAATTAACTCCAACATATATAACTTGATTAACATAAAAGACTTAA
>CATIWQ010603619.1:0-29268 GCA_949673415.1 Euphorbia schlechtendalii | reverse complement strand
CCCCACCTATTATTTATTATTTTCCAATGGGAACCTCCTAACACAACGGAATGATGCATGGGATACCCCCAATATTCCTCAAACTCATTTAACTTATTTATCAATGTTTTAATTTTTGATTGAAGGGGTAAAAATTTTTGCTCCACATAAACTCAATCAAATAGTTAAAACATTCATCATAAAATGTTGTAACATTATTTTCCTTTTTTCTGATTTATTACAGGAACCAAGTCAACATACTATTAGGGAAATTCAAAACATAACGGAAGAAAGAAACGGTTATTTCGACGGCTGAAGGAATAAACAGCCTCATTTATCAACCGAAGAATGAAACGGTTACCGACTACAATGGGGACATCGCAGAAATAAACGGTATACCCCCCCACAAGGGGCACCAAGTATCTAAAAGGTTCTGAAGAAAAATTCGGACAACCATACGAAGACACGACGCCAGAAAGGAATGCCTATTTTATCATCAATTGAGAACAGGAAATCACCAACCACACCGGTCAGGTATTCTCTTTATCCCTCATCTCTTTTCGTTTGATAACACTGGTTATACAACCAGCAATTATCACACGACGAGCATCTGTGAGCACGGGATTTTGTACCAGCTCGCGCGTTCAATGATGACGGCTTTTTCAGGATTTTATCCTTGAACCACACATTTTTCGAGCATCCTGATGTATCCGAATGGGAATCCTCCTCGTCTCTAATTCAGAAAGATGTTTTTAATAAAATTATTTAATTTTATTCAGAAATTAATTAATTAAATAAAAAATATGAAAATACAAGAAAAATTAAAAAATGAAAACCCAAGGGGACTGAATCTCGGGTCGGAGCCTCGCCAAAGTTGGCGAGGCTGCCTCGACAAGGCTCTTGGTGAGGCCTCGCCAAGATTTTCACCGGCGAGGCCCCTCACAGGAAAAACTTATCATTTTCGGATTTTTTGAGATTTTCTTATAAATAGTCGGGTCTTATTCGATTAACGGGACCTTGAAAATTATCAGATAAAATATAGCTTTAGAACGACCTAATTTCCAAGAACAAGATGAACTATTTTTTTGGACATCCTACATAATTTTTTTACCGAAACATAAAGGGTGAGGAGGATTTTAAACGGCCAATCGGATATCTTCGAAGTGGATTCATTCCGTAAGGGTAAGCCTCTGAGTTCCTAGAACTGCAATTCTCGTGCTTTCAGTGTTAATTTCTTCTTCTGATTTAATCTATGAACCTAGAATTTTTATCATTTTATTTTATTTCAACTGCTTTAATCCTTCTTCATCTTTTTCTTTATTAAAAGGAGATGTATGTTAGAACACCCCCACGAAGGGAATAAAATAAATTCCTGGATAACAAGCCTCACCAATTTACCATGCGAGCATTTTCATTAATTAAAATGAGCAACCAACATGCTAAAAAAATGAACTGTTTTGTTTAATTAACAAACATAATATCGTGATTGATTTTTTTAGGCCACACGGGCCTCGCTAAATTCAAAATTGAATATACGTGTTATCCCATGTGCTAACCTTTGTGGATGCAGTTATATTAGGATTAGATGTATGTTTAGGATTTTAATTTTTTTTCGGGTATCGCAATTTCAATTTTTTTGGGAAATGTAATTAATAGGTTAGCGGGAGGTTGCATCCCCCGATTTTTGAATGCCTTGTAATTTTATTTTTCGCATTTACTTTCTGCATTTACTTAATGCTTTGTGGATGGTTTATTTTTCCGCTTTATGGATGTTTTATTTTATGAAATGTGAATCATGTATTTAAAATCAAAAACGACCTAAGTGCGAATATGCATGATTAAAAGAACACGGTTGTTTGTAGATGTAATTTAATGTGATCCAATGAGAAATAAGCAACTTATCCCGAACTCGAATCTCTGTGTCTTGGTGGGCCTTCCCCCGGACGTTAAGCCTCACAGGACTCTAATTCCTAGAAAGAGCTAATCCAGGTGGCGACTCCACATTAAGAGACGGTGGATTCGGGTTCGAATAGATCTAGAACATTTTCGCTTTTCTCTTTCAACCTTTTTCCCGGTTCCCCAACCCAGTGCACCTTTTTTTCAAACACCCCGGTGGACTGCGCCTATGAAATCGCGCGCTCTCGGCCCACTGCTCTGTGTCGCCCACTCACAACTGGACTCCCCCAAAAACTAAGCAATGTCCACTTTCACCACCCTCATCAATTCGGTTATGAGGTAACCATAATAATAGACAGTAGTCAGCTTGGTCAAATGGTGAAGAATCACCACTAGCTAGTTCAGCTTCTTACCCTCTACCATATGGTAGACCACACACCTTTCGAATTAGGTGCAGCTAGTCACAGGCCCAATTTTTGGCAGCAGTAGCTTCACCACCAGCTTATGGCAAACCCTATCGATCCATCTCATCCCACTTGCTGCTATCTCCCCTGAAATATAATTTGATGAGAGCTCCCAATCCTTTGGAATCACAATGGCATTTTCATCGCCATTTTTGCAGAGTTGAGTGCCTTTGTTAGGCATATTGAGGATGCTCCCTATCATCTGCGAGCAAATCAGAGTAGATTTGCCCAAACTACATCATCAACACATCATCAAACCCCTAGATGGTGTAGAAGTTAGAGTATAATACCTTAATAAGCCCAATGATGGTTGGTCCTTCCATCTTCAGAACTGAGCTAAGGTGTTATTGCTTTATTATTCTGTGCATGATTCTATTCTTCAACAATCCCTCATAGTCGACCTCGTAGACAGGTCCAAACTCTAATTTATCAGCCCAATCCACCTTTATAAAAAGGGTGACTTCTTCCAGTTTTAGCTTCTCTATCTTTCCTTCAGCGTTCACGACGATTTTCAGGGATGTGGTGTTCTTGAGTCTGAAAGTGGTTCTAGTAATCGCTATTTGAGAGAGGTGTGAGAGAATTTGAGAAAGAAAAGGGAATTAGGGTTCGAAAGCTTAGGTTATTCAAACTGGCAAAAAGCAAGTGAACTTCTCTCTTTAATTGTTTAGCTTATATAGGAAAAAACATCTCTTAGGGGTACGTGGCACTTCCACAGCTCAAGATGAAAATGAACGCTGAGATTGGCATTTGATTAAACATCTCAGTAAAACTTTGAGTTTTGAGAAAAAATGGTTCCACTTCAAACGCACATCTTTTTGAAAACGTAGAGCTTAATTTTAACCGTGAAATTATTCCTCACGCCATTACATTAAAATATAGACGATGTTATCCATATGTCTTCTCCTGGTTGACTATTCAACACTTAGCTAAATTTTTGAGATTTTCATTCTCCTTCTACTTCAACGTGGATTTGCCATTCCTATTAGCTACCTTAGAACACTGAATTGCTCCTTTGGCAATGGTTTGGTGAAGATATCAGTGCACTATTCCTCTGAAGGAACATACTCCAGCTTGACATCTCCTCTTAGCACATGATCCCCTAATGAAGTGATGTCCGATATTGACATACTTCATCCTGCCATGTTGAATTGGATTTTTGAATAGGTCAATTGCGCTCTTAATGTCACACATAACTTCAAAGCAATTTGACTTTATTCCATAATCTTCCAGTTGCTGCTTAATCCATAGCAGTTGTGCTACGCAACTTCCTGCGGCCATTTACTCAACTTATGCTATACTCAGAGAGATAGAAGTTTGCTTCTTGCTATACTACGAGACAAGACACTCTCCAAGGAAATGACATCCTCCTGTTGTACTTTTCTTGTCGAGCTTGTCTCTACCGTGATCAACATCTATGAATCCCCTAGGAGTGAAATCTGAGCTGTTGGGAGACCACAAACCTGCTTCAATCGAGCCTTACAAGTACCTGAGAATTCTCTTAACAAATGCTAAGTGAGATTCTCTAGGATCAACTTAATAACAAGCATAGTAACACATAGCATATTGAATGTCAGGCCTAGCTATTAAATAAAGAAGAGATCTAATGATTCCTCAGTAGAACTTATTATCCATAGGTTTACCAGCTTCATCTATACTCAAGATAGTATCAGTGGCCATGAGAGTGGACATTGGCTTCAAATGCTCTATGTGAAACTTCTTCAGGACTTCTCTGGCATACTTAGCTTGACTGATGAAAATTCCATCTTTAGTCTGCTTGATTTGAAGACCAAGGAAAAGGTTGACCTCTCCCATCATAGACATTTCAAACTCGCTTCTCATCTGCTTGCTTAACTCCTTACACAGCTTCTCATCAGTTACTCCAAATATGATATCATCAACATATATTTGGAATAGTAAATTATCTTCTTTTCTTCGCTTGATAAACAGAGTTGTAACTGCTTTTCCTCTTTCATAGCCTCTGGTGATCAAGAAATTAGTCAGCCTCTCATACCAAGCTTTAGGAGCCTGCTTCAATCCATAGAGAGCCTTCTTCAATTTGAAGACATGCTCAGGATTCTTCGGATCTTCAAAGCTAGGAGGCTGGCGAACATACACTTCTTCTTAAATGAATCCATTCAAGAATATGCTCTTGACATCCATTTGAAACAATTTGAAGTTCATATGGGATGTGAAGGCACACAAGATTTGAATTACTTTGAGTCAAGCTACAGGAGCATATGTCTCATCATAATCAATGACTTCTTACTAATTATAGCCTTGCACAACAAGCCTAGCTTTGTTCTTGATAACAAAGCCATCTTCATCAAGCTTGTTCTTGAAAACCCATTTGGCACCGATGATTGATTTCCCTTTAGGCTTAGGAACTAGATCCCAAACATCATTACGCTTAAACTAATCCAACTCCTCTTCCATTGTTATCATCCAATAATCATCTCCTTCTACATCATCAAATTTCTTAGGTTCGATAATGAAATGAAGGCTGGATGACTCATCATCCTGCTAAGCTGACCTCGCATCATCACTGGATTATGAACATCATCAACTATGTTATCTAGCGAATGGTTGCGATGAACTCTAATCTCTCTTAGTATACGCTGATCAACTATTGGAGGATCAACAATAAGTTGTTGAGGTGGAGGTTGATCTTCGCCATCGTTGAAGTTGATTGAAAGATCATCATCATCATCATTAACTTCCTCAGCTTCTGGTTCTTACCTTGGTTGGGCAGCATAGAGAGTGGCATACTGAGTGTATCTGCTTGCTGGGGTACTCCTCCATCCTCATCAGTGGCCCCTATCATTGATCTTGACCCTCTCCATTCTAAAATAAACACCATTTAGTGAGAGGTCAATGATCACATCTCAGAGAGAGTTTCTTCTTCACAGAAGTTTCTTGCAACTGCTATGGGTAAGATATTTCCTAACATGCCTATGCTTAGTGCGCCTCCTCTTGAACCCCTCTACCCTGAGACTGGAATGACTCTCCATACAAAGCTCAATGTTGTTAAGTCTAAGGTGGAAGATGTGATGAAGAAGGTGGACTTGCTACACAGAGTGAGAGAGCTGGACAACAAGGATATTGAATACCCTTCCAAGTTTATTGAATCTTTTGGTCCAAAGCTACTTGACATTGAGGCTCAGCTGAAGATTGCACTGACTGCAATTGACTTCCACGATCTTCTTCAGTGCTTTAAATAGTTTTCCAGTCAAGGCTTCAACCAGATAGCTCATCTCACTCATTACCATCATCTTCTTCTCAGCGAGCTTAATGATCAAGATTTCCTCTCAACCAAAGGCAATGTGCAATTAGAGAAAGAGATTTCCCCTACAATCATTGGCTAGCAAGAGAGCTTTCAGGCCGCCCTCGGTGCCTTCAATGTCTGTCTTAAACAAATTGTTCAAGGTCAGATAGTAATGGGGGAGAAGGTAGATGAAGATGCGCTCAGAATGGTAAATCTTAACAAAGCTTCTCTTTCAAGGCATTCTCATCCTATGCATCCATCCAATAAGAACAAGACTGCAAAATCTTCCCACTCAGGGTATAAAAGATAGAATAGGCCATGTTCCTAGTAGCGTAGAACTTGTAATAGGATTATATTGTAATCTTAGCTCAGGACATATTTTATGTACTGACTAAGTCAGCTTTTTTAAATCAATAAAAATACAAGTTCATACCTCAAGTTAAGATCTTCTTAACTTCTTATACTGTGTATGTTTTTCTTCTATGCATCTAACCAAGTGATACAGGAAAACATATAAGAGACCAACCCCTTGAAGATAATCTGAAGTAAGATAAAGTCCCAAATCAAGAAGATATCCTCTAAGTATGGGGGAGTTGAGCCGATTGTAGAAGATTCACTCAGTATGGGGAAGCTCAAGTTGACTAAGGATAGTCACTTAGCACAAGGGAATTCTTACATCACTTTTCAGGTTTTCTGTAATCTCTAAACTATATATTCAATTAACTTCTTCTACTACCTGGTTTGCTATTTGTTCAAAATGGGGGAGATTGTTAAACCCAAGTTAATAGTACTTCACAGTACTGAGTAGTTTTGGAAATAGCAAACTAACTAGGATAGTAAAATTAATTGAATACTAAGTGAACTCTTAATTAATAAGTCTAACTAGAGTTTATTCAAGGGAGAATAACTCAGTATTGGTAGATACTTAATTAAGTGATGACTTAGAGTAAGAAAAGTTGACGGTATGCTGAGTACTACATAGTTTGGAAATTATCTTACTCAGCTCATGCTGAGTTCTTGCTTTCACTTAATTAAAAGCACGTTCTTTCTTTTGACACGTAGAGACTTAAATGATATATGCTACTAACGATATCTATGATGGAATGAAATATTCTCTTAGTATCTTTCAGGCTAAAAGGTGCTGAAAATGAGAAAGATTCATGTGATCCTCACAATGTCAAATGTCAGTGTGGTTGTCAGAGATTCCTCGCTACAGTCCAAGTAAACGGAATAATTATTATGCATCGCATCTCAAGCGTCTCCGCGCGTTTCTGCCAATGTCAGTAATGTTATCCAACTGGAAGACTCCATGTTGCAATTTAGCGCGCCTCTCTCAAATCCAGATTGCTTGAAGACAAATGAGACTTTATCAATGGAATTTTATAGCACCTCAACGTTCAAATTCCTTTCTCTAAACGTCCTGGAATCTGTCCAACAGGAAGATTAAAGAGATGAGAAATTGAAGACCAGCAATCTCGTAAAGTTTACAATGGCTACTTCTTAGATCTTCTCAATATAAATAGAAGAATGAAGCAAACGTTCAAACTTGGTAAATCACCGAGAATTTCTTAAGAGTAAAAACTCTATTCAATTTTCTACTGCTTCCAAAGAAATTCCACAGTAAGCACTCAAGTAAACATCAATAGTCTAATTAGTTTATAATAAAGAGAAACTTAGATTAACATTCTATAAGTTGACTTCAGTTCACATTCTTATTCAAATCTGAGAGTCAGTTTGGGAAGGGTACCCAAACTAAGTTGAGCAGTAATTAGAAAGAAAGGTACTTTCTGTAATCGCGTCTACCCATTGTAAAGGCTTCTCCGCCTATTGAAAGAACGAACCACTAGTGGATTAAAGCTCGGAGACGGTATCTAGCGACTGGAGGTAGGCTAGGGGCTGAACCAGGATAAAATCTCAGGTGTAATCGTTCTAACTCTAAGCAATTTGCTTTACCAGCAATCTGCTCATTCATATCTCTCTCACTCACTTATTTGCTTGTTAACCAATCTATGCTGAGTAAGTTTCACTCAGCTAAGGATCGAAGATAATTTGCCAGCGAAGCTGAGCAGTTTATACAATTTTATATTGCACTCAGCATGCATATAAAAAACTGAACTTGGTGAACAAAATAGAAAAAGTTTAAAAGTAACCAAGATAATGCATTCACCCCCCTCTGCTATCGTTATTAGGCTATTTACGAACCAACATGGCTGAAGGAGGATCCTGTTTCTTCTTCAAAGTTGTTACCTCAGTAGTCAACATCTAATTTCTTATTGAGCTTGTTGTTTGAACAATCTTGATACTCAGTTTTTTCTTGAAGAAAGCAGATATCAAGAGATAAGGAAGTGGCAATGTCTTCCAAATCTTTGCTTCTCCTCACTAGCTCTTTGATGTTTTTCATCAACTTGTTAGTCAGTTTCATAGCATCAAAGAGAGTCTGGGTGAATTCTTCAATAGATAAGGAAATTTCAGGATTTACCTCAGCTTGAGGAGCTTTTCCCTTATTGCGCTCAACTTTAGAGTCAACAGCAGATTGATCTCTACCAAAGGTAGATGCTGAGCCTTTTCCCCTTTGATTTTCAATGGCCATAAGATAGAGTTTGGTTAAATTAGTTATTTCCTCATTGAACGATGAGGATTCTTCTGAGTCGCTCCTTGTGGTAGCATGTGCCTCATTCTTCTTGTTGAACCTCTTCTTGAATTTGTCCTTCTTCTCCTTTGGAAAGCTAGATTAAATATGGCCTTTTTCTCCATAGCCAAAGCACTTGATGTCTTTGTTGTGCTCCTTTCTAGGTCCTTCCTCAACTCCATGCCGATGCTGAGTTGACTTGTTTTTATTCGAAAACTTCTTTTTGTTGAACTTCCCGTCCATCTTCATGAAGCATTTGAAACGCCTGGTTAGAAAAGCCATTTGCTCATCAGATTCGCAGCTAGTAGACTCATCAGATGAATCAACTTTAAGGACATTGGCTTTGCCCTCTCTTTCCTTGCCTTGACTCCTTTTGAAGTCATTAGAATATTTCCTAAGAGACATCTCATGAGTCGGCAAGGTACCTATCAGCTCATCGTAGTTGTAGTTCTTCATAGCATGAGCCTCCTGAATATCACTCTTCTTGGAGTCCCACTCTAAGGTAAGAGTGGGAAGAATCTTCTTGACGAGCTCCTCCTCGGTGAACTCCTTTCCCAATCTCTTCAGTTCATCAACGATGTTAATGAACCTGGTATTCATACTTTGAAAACCCTCACTGGCACCCATATAGAACATCTCATACTCCCTCACCATGAGATTGATCTTTGACTCTTTGACCTTATCCATTCCCTCGTAGGTAATCTCCAACTTTTTCCAGATTTCCTGTACTATCTCACATCCGAAGACCCTGTTAAACTCAGTAAGATCTAGAGCACAGTTTAAGTAGTTAATTGATGCGGCATTCTCCTTAAGAAGCCTCAGATCAGCATCGTCATATTCCTCTAGATCTACTAGAATACAAATTTCGTTCCTCACAACTGTGGGAACTCTAGGGCCAAGCTCAATCGCAAGCCAAACCTGCATGCTTTGCGATTGAATGAAGTTTTTCATACGATTTTTCAAGAACGTGTAATGATTACCATAAAAAGGAAGTGGCTTGGTAACAGACATTCCCTCCTTTAAGAGAACTACCTGAGCTAAGCCAGAACTATAGTTGTTGTAAGTCATTTATGGATCTTTGCTCAAAGAACATTAGTCAATAAGTTGAGCACTAGCTCTGATACCACTATTGGTCCTTAGACAGCTTGTAAACAACCGTAGAGGGGGGTGAATGTGAATCTTGGTTACTTTTTAGATTTATGAAAATTAATTAACCAAGTTAAGTTTTTAGATGCGTGCTGAGTTATGTGTGCTAAGTTGATCTAAAAACTTATAGAACTCAGCTTTGCTGGCATAGTTTATCTACAATCTCTCGCTAAATACTCTACTCAGCTCGAATCAATTTTTCAAGCAAAATGCTTAGAAAGAATGATGAATGAGCTGGCCGTAATAAAATCTAAAGCTTAAGTTCAGAACTTTAACACTTGATTTTATCCTAGTTTGGCCCCTAGTCTACCTCCAGTCCCCGGATTCCTTCTCCAAGCATTAGTCCACTAGTTTTCATTCCTTACTTAGGCGGAGCAACCTTTATAGCGGCTAGACACAGTTTTTACAGAAAGTACCTTTCTTTCGAACTACCACTCAACTCAGTTTGGGTACCCTTCCCAAACTGACACTTAGACTTGAAATGAAGTGAGAACTGAATTTAAATTATAAAATGTTGAATCCTTACAATGTTAAATCTAAATAATTGATTCTCTTTATTACAAACAGATTTGAAATGGTTATTTGCTGATTGCTTGAATTTGGAATTTCTTAAAGTTAGGAGTATTTGAGCAGAGTTTCAGCCCTTAAAGAAATTCAAGGTGATTCACCACCTTTTAACGTCTGCTTCTATCTTCTATTTATACTTGAAGCTTTGCGAAGTAGCCGTTGCAAACTTTTCATCCTTGCAGTTCTTCAATTTCTCTTCTCTTCATATCTTTCGATTCTTCCCATTGGAGATATATTCCAGGACGTTTAGAGATAGAAATTTGAATGTTGAGGCATGATAAAATCCAGTTGAGAAATTCTCGTTTGTCTTCAAGCAAAATGGATTGAGAGAGAGGTGTGCGAAGTGCAACGTGGAGTTTTGTGATTAGTTGATATTGATGAAGCTTGCAGAGACGCGCGGAGACACTGAGAAAATGGCCCATGTCAGAGGATTCTTTTTGTCTTGGACTTTAGTGAGAAATATCTAACATTCCGTACTAACACCTTTTTGAATTGTGAGGACCACTGGAAATCTTCATTAATTTTAGCGCTTTTTAACTTGAAATGCATCGAAAGAATATTTCATTTCTCATAGAAGATGTTAGCAGCACAGGTGTCATTTAATTCTCTAAGTGTCAATGAATATAGCTTTTAATCAATTAAAAGCTAACTCAGCAGACTTGAGTTGATATTCTTCTAAACTAGGCAGTACTCAGCACAGACTCAGCTTTTCCTACTCTGAGCCGTAACTTAATTAATTACTCAGAAAACTGAGTTATTTTCCCTTAAACAAACTCAAGTCAGCTTCATTAATTAAGAGTATACTTAGTACTCAATTAATTTCACTATCCTAGTCAGTTTGCTATTTCCAAAACGTTTAAATACTGTAAAGTACTATTAACTTGGGTTCTACACCATGCTCACAGATGACGTGGCATAATTTAAACTAAGCATGGCATAATTTAAACTAAGCATGGCAAAGTAAACACGATGACGTGGTATAATTTAAACTACACATGGCATAATTTGCAAAATATACATGGCATGAATGTTAAATATACATTGTATAGATGTTAAATTTAAATGGTATAAATGGAGTCGAGACATTCCATGGATATTTCGAGAAATGTATAAAAAAAATTGCATAAATAAAAATGTGAGACTCGATGTGTATGCTTTTGTCTACATAAAAGTCGTGATTAGTACATGTGACTCGGAACATATAAATCATATAGCAAGTCATAAAAGATCATTAACATGTATCACATAGCATGGCAACGCGTATCACATAGCATGGCATCACTACGCATGGCAATACGTATTATACAGTTTATATCACAACATTGCAAACAAGGGCTAATTATTCCAACCCTCCATGCTCCTTTTTTTCCCAGCGTGTTGATTGGGTAAAGCTTCTAAAACTAAGCTTGGCTCTAAAAATTTATACAACCATAAAGGAATACAAAGTGCGACTTAAACCTACAGGAAATGAGTGCTATGGCTTATTAAATGTAGGCTAAATGTTGGATTGTTGATGTAGATGGTTTCCACAACACTACAATATACCTCGAATCCCGTGAAGGTATCAAGCATACGATATGGTAGTGAGTAGTTATCCATTGGGAACCCTAAACAGCATGAGGTATTTAGGCGATGCTTAAGTAATAGGCCAGCTCAAATGGGACATCACGTCCTAAATGCAAAGAATCTATCTACTACAAATGATTATAATGCATTAAATAAAAGATACTAGATAAAATTAACTTAAACAATTTTTTTGTGCTTCGTCAATTCTTTTAAACTTTGGAATTTAAGTTTAATAAAAAGAAATCACCGGTAGAGTTACCACTATGAGCGGATGACGTTTCAGATGGGCCTTTACCGATCGGGTCGAGTTTTATTGATTGGTCATGACATATGCTACTTTCGGGATGTATTTCATAGTTCAGGACATATCGCTACTTTCTAGGACATTTCGAGGATTTCTTTCCATTAAGCTCATTCCAAATAAGGGTCAAGCTACTTTTGGAATAATTTAAAAGATTTAGGATCCTAAATTCCTAAACAAAGACATAGAGTCACCACTTGGATCAACTCTTCCAAGAAGATTATGGTATAGCATAGTTTCCAAGAACAATCCTATACCTTAAAGTTAGAGATTTGGGTTCGGAAAAAGTTATCTACTTCATTGTTTAAGTTAATTTCTTGTTACAAACTAAATTTATACCAATTTCCAATATTTAACACATTCATATTACCTAAGATTCATTAAGAAAAATGCAGGTGAGAAGAAGGACATTGTTTTAAGCCTAATCTTAGATAAGCTAACATAACATCATGGCATAATACAAGTGTTTACACTCAACTACTCATCTAAGATATGGCACAAGGTACTTACAATGGGTTTGAACCAAAATCAATTCAAGCAAATTTGCAAAACAAAGGTTAAATGGGAGAAATAGGAAAAAATGAGGATTCTGTCCTAGAATCCAGTAGCCAGGAATCGAATCCGGTATCAGATTCAGTGAACCCGGTACCAGGTTCATGGGTAGAATGCCCCCAAACATCATTTTTCATGCAGTTTTTTGGTTTTTGATTGTTTTTCACCCAATTTTTAGCAAACTTTACATGTTTAATTAATTTTTTAAGCACTTTCAAACATGTATAAATATAAGTAAATATGTAGGGGGTTTAGAGGACTTACCTGGAAGCGACACACAACCCCGTAAGCTTTAACAAAAACGGTTCTACTCCCCTCGACTTACCGAATAAAGAAAAATGAAAGGAACGGTAATAAAATGAAAATACAAAGTCTCAAATTTATTTTGTACCTTTATGTTTAGGGTCCATCGCTATGTTAGATCGAATGTCAAGTAGCTCGGATTTGCTTTTGAGGAGAAGTAACGGGTTGGTGTTTGAGATTGGGATGAAACCGAACATAAATCAGTAATGAACTAATAAAGGAATCAAATGATTCCTTTCTTTGTTCAAAAATTCTCACAAGTTCGGGACAGGATTTTGGCTTTAGCTTTTTAGAACTTGAGTATTTTTGAATCAAAAGTTCGACCCAAACTACAGAGTTTTGGATCATATTTTATTGAAACAATGGGTGCGATTTTGGTAAAAATCAATCACTTGGAAAAGAAGAAAACAAATCAAATCTTTTTTCGATATAGAATGATTTTATTTTGGGTAAAAATCAATCATCTGGAAAAAGGAAATAAATCAAATCTTTTATTAAATTAGATTGAATACAGTACCGATTTCGTGTTCTTACTACCTTTTTCAGTGATTTATAATAGGAAAAAATGGCTTTAAGTTGGCTAAATTAATAGGGGAAATAAGCAATTCTAGTACCAGAATCACGAAGGTGGTACCAGGATCAATTGATCCTAGTAGTCTGCCTACCCCTTTTGTTGACAATTTTGTGTTTTTTTTTACCGGTTTTAAGGTTTTCTACGTGATTTTCAGCAGGTTTCAAAGGAAAATTCTAGGAGCTGAATTTGAACCTAAAATATTCAAACAAAACACAAAATGACAATATTTCATCATAGACTTTCGGGGTTGTGAATATCCATGCTCACACATGCCTTGACCACCTGGATGCGGTATCTTGTCTCATATTGGTACTTATTGGAACATCAAATCAAACAATAAACATAATTGTTGGAAATATAGTGTGCTCGGTTCTAGTGGAGTTCAGGCACACATTTTCTTATTTATTATATGGGGAAGAAGATTCATGAAGCTCGAACAATTCATCTTCGTACATCCTAGATGATATTAATGACCATCCATATTAGAATAATTCTTTTATTACCAAAACAAGGCCAAATGCATGCATAGATATCTCACCTTGTGTCAATCCACCAACTGCCCCCTATCCTTTCAAAAGGACCTCGTAGCTCTCTATCCTTACAAAAAGTGCACCTCCTGGCTCCCTCCGTCCGACGTGGCTAATAATGCGACAAGAGTTGACTAGCCTAGCAGGTGTTAACTTTTTCTTCATCTTCTTCCTTTGATTTTTCTGCAAAATTTTTGGGTTTTTCTTCACAAATTCTTTTTTTCACCAAAATGATGAGATATTTAACAATTCTTTAGATGGTTCTTCTTTTTTTTCACCAGAGGACTTAGAGAAGCAAAGTTTATTATGTTTAATGAAGTTTTGAAGATTTAGTTGTTTTCTGAAAAAAAAATTCGAGAAAATATATGAATTTTCCCAAAAAAAACTCATCTTTTTAAGTAAAAAATTCAACTCATTTCTTTCATTTTCTTTCATTTCCTTTCTTGTTCTTCCAATAAAACCAAAAATAAAAGAAATCAAATGACATTTATACTAACTTTTCAAAATCTATATATGTTTGATGATGAAATTTGTGTTTTGATTTGGTTTTGAGAAAACTAGATGGATTGATGAAGAAGATGATAGAAATGCAAATATGAAAAATTGAGGGTTGTAATGAAATTATTTTAGGGACTTTTTTTGTAACTTTTACTCTTAATGCCATGTGTCGAGATATTATTAGGTTGACTTTTCAACCCTTTAACATGTAAGGATGTGTATATCTCACTCTCCTAGCTGAGAGTGATTTAATCTAATTGAGGGAGTCGGAAAGTGCACTTTTTCAAATGTGAGGGAGCAACGGGATCATTAGATGAATTGATAAAAAGTGATGGATCTGCTTGATGCATTTTGCCCCAAAACAATGTAACAATGATTTAAATTCAAAAGCACCAACTTCTCTCATTATCATCTCAAAAAGAAAATTGAACTCCACATCATATCAGACCATGGTATCACTATCCTCCAAGTCGAACAATAGCTCCAATCATTGGCCTTCGTTATCTACTTCCACGATGGACCCAATCCTTTTTTTATCACTTGCCTATTTTGTTCCAGTCTCATGTCTCTTCTAGCAATAGACCCAAGCCTCATCGTTCCTTAAATTATTGGTGGGATCACCCAGATTTTTCAATTTCAACTCGAATGGCTCGACATCTTCTCATCTAATTCTTCCATGGACATTACTTCTAAGCTTCGTTAATCCCCATTTAAACTTGGTATTTATCTAACTTTGGGTTGATAGAGCAAAAACTAAAGAACTTGGAAACTCGAGTCCTTTCCCTAATGGCGAGCTCAGCAGTTCGGCCACTTTTCTAGTAGTTTCTATCTCTGAATTACAATAAGCACGAAATTCTTTATTTCAATGCAGGCGAAATTTAGAAAGTATTAAGCACCAAACAATCACAGGTATCTTGGTACTTATTGGGCAACAATAATATGTTCAATACGCTTCAGAAACAATCGCATTCATTAGAGATTTTAAACTTGTAAATTGCAGCCTATTATTAAAATGGCTTTGGTAATGATGCTTTTAACAGACCATAGAAGTGAAGGCTTAAGATCTCTCAAGTCAGAACAGTTGTGTTGAACTTCGCAACTGGATTCTCATCGCATGTCCATCACTCTTTCAACAGTTTCCATCTACAAGTTTTTCTGATTTGCAAGGGGGCAAAGAATAGTCTTCTCGGTCAACATCAGTTTGTCGGTGGGCAGCAACATGTGTTAACTTTTCCACCCGTAGATGATCCTATGCAGTGGGTTATCAGCAAAGGAATATTTATTTGGTCGGTTCCTTCTATTTTGGGTTCTATTAGACAAATCGTTGGCCCCCAACTTCGGTGAATTTTATGAAATTATGGAAGACAATCATTCAACCAAAAATCTGCTTCTTTGGATGGTTATTATTTCATGGAGGCCTACCTGCAAGACGGTTTCTCTTTCAAAGGAGATGCACCTTGCTGTCTAACGACTTGTGTCCTTTTTGTTTGGAGCTGGAATCTTTGGAACATGAACTTTTATTTTGTAACAAAAGCTATGTTGTTTGGTGTCAGGCGCTCAAATGGTTGGGAATTCATTTCACCTCGACAAGATCTGTTGTGGACATCTTAATTCTATGGCAATCCTACGGCATTTCGGGTCTGTGCAAGGAGTTAAGAACTTCATTATGGTTCACAATTGCTAGGGGCATTTGGAAAAGAAGGAGTATGTCTTCCGAAGGCCAATTGTCCATCGAGGACCTATTCCTGGCAAGCATTAATTTATTTTGGTTTTTGTTTAATTTAAGAGTTTTGGTTTTATTACTCTATTTAATAATAAATATTTCAAAAGTGAGGGGTCTTTGACTATTATTGGGCTGAATGTGGATCCGCCCCATGCTTATATGAGTAATGCCACTCTTATACCAAATTGTTTTTGTGACAGATATTTTATTATTTTAAAGATATATCATTTTAAGTTGCAGAACTTTAAAAAATGAGTTTTATAGTCAAATAATTGTATTTGCTTAGAAAGTTCAAAATAAAATCCATACCCTCTTATAATAATTTTCAAAACATTTCCCTCATTTTGGTTTACATTAAATCGGAAAGAAAAATCCTCAACCCGCTTTGGATGTATCTCAAACTTGATATCTTTCGAGTTCACAGCTTTCGTCTTAACCAATAGATCAAGACCTCAATCACAAAAATATAATAAAACATATGATTGAACATTTATTTATTTATTATTATTATTATTATCATTATCATTATTATTATTATTGTAAATATATGATTCTAGTAAATATTATATTGAAATACAAGTACAAATATACATGTATCAAATCATTTTTTTCTGCTAAATTAAGATGCAATTTCATAATCTAAATGTCATTATGATAGAAAAGAAACCATTGTCAAGCCTTTGTACCCTTTAACTACAAATAAGTTCAGTTCAATTAAATTTTACATAGTTTAAAATTGTTTACGTTAAAATCAGTATAATTTAATTTAGTCTAGTCTGATCCAGTTCAATTTGGCTCCTTGTATTTGTTCTTTCAAACAAGGTAAAGAGCCCATGCAAGCAAATAAAATGAAAATGATAAGAGTAAAAAATAGCATTTTACTTAAACATTAATTTTATATTAATTTAGAAAAGCACACATCTAAGCCCACAAAGTCCCTAAACTTCATCTTCTTCATTGGTTTTATATCCCTTATTCATGTACAACTAATTTCTCTGCTACTTATTTTTAATTTGTATTCAAGTTAGATCCAACAAATTTAGATAATTTTATTTCGGTTTAGTTCAATTGTAACAAATTTAATTTAGTTTATTTCTCAAAATTATTGAAACATTGGCCAAAACTGAGCATAATTTCAAAGTTCTTTGTTTGATGAGCAATTTTCCTATGCAAGGAGGGCTCCCACCGCTTTGGCAGATTAGTGGCTCCACTTGCCCCACAATACCACCGCTCTAGTCCCACTTTTGTGCTATAAACTCATGACATTGATAGAAATAGGACATTGAAGATTTGTGCATAATTTTGTTCAAACACATTAAAATATTAAATAAAGGTTGTGCAATTACTTACATTAAATAGAAAATAAAAAATTCACGTAACTCGAATGTGACTCAAATCTGAAATTTTAGAAGTTGCAAATTTTAACTCAACCACTATAGTACACTAAGACATTAACCAACAAAATATCTTAATATTTACAATTTAGTCAATACCTCCACTAAACTTGTATGCTTTTCTTATGTTATCCTAAATATTAAAATGAACCCACAAACAAGAACTGTTAAATTCAATCCATTGAATTGACGAATATTTTTGAATCTCAAGTTTAGAGAACTCATATTGTCCTTTCAATTTTTATATAACATGAATTATTGAGTTGCTTATTTTCGATGCTGACTTGGGTGAAATGACAAATGAAAAAAAGAAGAAAAAGAAGAAGCATTTGATTGTCTGCCACTTCTCTCTTTTCCTTCGAAGTTCTTGGTATTTACACATTTTCTTCTCCACTCCCATTTCCGGTCACCATCTCATATTCCGGAATTTGCTTTACTCAAGATGGATTGGGGTCCAAATTAAAGGTGAGTCCCGGTCTCAATCCATCTGCTGACAAATATGGGTTCCATATCCCAAGAACATTATCATCTATATTATTGCCTTTATATTTTTTTTATTAGACAATTGCTTCTAAACTATTGTGAGTTTCCTTATTAACCTCTTGATAAATCTATGGACATGTTGAATACTTGAATTTGTTTTGTTTTAACACTACTTGCTCTAATTTCAAATCTCTATCTTGTAATTCATAATAAATAGTATGTGAAACAATTATTGAATATATGTGAGACTAAATTGAAAGTAGTTCAAACTAATAGTTTTTGATGTGTCTCTCTCTATACATACATATTGAAATCATTGCTTTGTATTTGTAATAAATTCAAAATTCTTATGAATTTTTCAAAATTCGAGTCACATTAACAATTAAAATAATTGCAATCATTAAGTGTGATAATATCATATTTGAGTTAACCGAAAAAAATCCATATATGAAGAGTTGACATATAAATTTTCTCATTTCCCCGAGTTAGGGGGATCTGATTTAAGGTGGAAACTAAAACTTTGTCATACATGGGGACATCCGACAATGCAGGCTAACTTCATTAAGGTGTACGTTGATGCATTAGGTAAAAAATATTGTCTACGAATAGTAAGATCTGCTATAAATAATCATTCTATTGTACTAATATTTATATTTCTTAATAACTAGATTGAAAGCTTTATGTATCATCTTCATATTAATAGAATAAATGCTCATTGTTAGATACTTTGTGTGGCTTAATAAACAAAAAGAATACATGTGTATCAAGTGTATTTCGACTGGCTTAGACGGCTCTAACCGTTGGAAATACCCGGTTCGCCCGTAAGCGGGTCAATTAGGTCAAAGGATCTGATTCAATTTAATTATTTGAACTAGATTAAAAAGTTATAGAACTTAATGAATTAATTACAAATAATGAAATGTTTAAATACTTAATTGCATTAACTCATTTCCAATTCATATAAATATAAATTGATAATGGATATCAATTCATTCTGGACGGCAGTGTTCAAGAGAAACACACATTTATAATCAATTTCCATTATAATTTTTGATTTTCCAATCAATTCTCTCTCCCGACGAAAATATCGCAAATCGATTATTATCGATCTTCATCACTGCAAAAAGTTGTGGATATACATCCATATTCCAACAAACCATGAAATTGATCAAATTCGATATTCAAGCGGCGTTCTTCGATCTTGGGCATACGGAAAAGGTAAGTACCGAATTCGTTTCCTATTCACGTTTTCCATTACTAACAAATTTAATAATATAAATATTTGTTTATACCCAAATGATATCGCATTAAAATTAACTTTGACTGAGCATCAATCAAGCGTGTAATTTCATATTAATTTTTTTAATTGTTTTTAGTAATCAAATGACATTTTAGTTAGAACCACCTAATGAAGCATTATATAACAAAATATCATCTAAATAATTTAACAAAAAAATATATGATAAATTTGAAAACTATTTATCCAAAGTATTAAATAAAACTAAAAATAAAGTAAAACGTAAAAGCATATATTGATCAGTCAAATAAGTCAATTATTTGACTTCAAACTCACTAAACTGAACTTCAAGTTTCACTTGATTCAACCGAGTGAATTTAACCAGTTATAAATGTATATACAAGGTGACATATTGAAAATGGGACAACCTGAGTGGATATAGAGATGAATTGATATTAGTCATATTACTAAAGTTGATTATACAAACTTTAGTAAACATTTAAAATAAATGTTATCTATCAATTAATTTTGTAAAAAATATGTATTATTTGTTATTTCTCATTCTATATTGTAAAGTTAATTTAGAGAATTTTAATCATTTACCAAATCGTGAAATGGTTTGACACCGGTCTAAATATAGTGAATAAAAGGATTACAATTTATAACCACAAAAAAAAAAAAAAAAATAGAAAATACAATTACAAGACCATGATATTAACTTTCTCTCCCTAAATATATCTGCCATAAAAGCCCAAGTCATAACAAATGAGAAGTTATACTATTTATATACCCAGCTTTTTTTTTCACTTGAATATTTTCTAATAGTTCTGGACCGTTTACTGTTATTACTTCTATGAACATAATAACCAAATAATCCCACCGTGTTACATAAAACAAATATTGCATAATTTTTCGATTTTCCTCAATTTTTTCCATTCGTGTGCGTAAAATTTCGCAAGGTTTACTGGTTATCGTCACCTTTTTCTTTTCAAAACCAGGAGAATTTTCCCGCCAAATTGCCCCGCCTTATTATGCCGGAGATCAAATTGGACTCGCCACCTGCCCATAGCGTTCTCCTTTCCATTCTCTCTGTGTTTCCTGTTATCACCTTCCGACCGCCGTCTCTCTTCGTCACGGGCCTACTTTTTCATTCCTACATTTCCTTTCGTTTGTAGAAATTCATCTTTGCCAGTCTCATGCACATTGATTAAGGTTCCTATTTATCTTCTCTCTGTCTCTCACATTTAATTTGTTGCTCATTTTACATTTTTGTTTAGCTTTCCAAAATCCCTAAAATTGAATATTGAAATAGCTAGGTTACTTGTTCTTTATTTTGTTAGATATTGGTTTTTGAGTTCTACTGATATAATCCTTACTTTGCCCTATACTTGGAATGCTAGATGATATACAATGATGCAAGGCTCGAGGCTCAGTCCATCCCCTTCTTGCTGCCAAGACCTAATTTCGGTCAATTGCCACTGGCTTAACTTTCCTCTGACTTCAAACACCTTGTCAAATGATTGCGTTACTCGGTATTCCCATATTTTTATTCAATTGTCATAGCGTTATTATTTTTCTTCATGGATTTAGATCTTAACTGTCATTTTCAAAGAAACCTGCTGCTGAAACTGCGGTTGTATTTTATTGTTGTTGCAGCCTGCCAGCATGGTAAACAAGTGCTGATTTTGTATCATTGCAAATTACTCTATTTTAGCTGGAGAGTGGTACAGGTTACAGATTTTTCTTCTGCAATTCAGTTAAATCCTGAATCTGTAAGTATCAATACATGTGTGTTTATGGTGTGTAGAGCAGGATGCTGAATTTGTTATGTTCTTTTTTTTCATTGATTGCAAAATATGCTGATTAATCACTGAATCCTGTCCTGCTATGGATGAAGCAACTAATTAGTGAAAAGTAACATCATTATATCTCTTTGCCAATGTTTATTTGAATTCAATTGGATTTTTTTTAAACTGAATTAAGATAAGAGATTACTTAAATGGCTGGCGTATGTAGTTTTGGATCTCTATTTGAAGTCAATTTGATAAATACCGTATTTGTGTCTCAATTCATTGCTGCATATATGTATCATGTTTTCACTTTTTCACATTGTGGCCATAATAGCCATGCGTATAAATTTCATTATTTCATTTCACATTTTGTCAAATTTTATTCTTTTCTTATTAAGAATGGTGTTGCTTTTGATACGAAAAAGTAATGAATGAAAAAAGGCAAGCATAAAACATGACATAACTCTCTCCTCACTGAAAAGAAAACTATATCAAATGTATTAAGAAATCATCTATTCTTCCTTTTGCTTTAATAAAACGTGCACACACATATACTCAGGATCATAATAAGAGCGAACCTTACTGACTAAACTATTTTTAAAACTCATAATCAAATTCAGCTAAGTGAGAGTCTCTACTGTTATAAAATATTATGGACTAAAATTTTCCGTTCAAAAAAATATTTCAAAGGATAGAGGTCGAAAATCCAAAGTGAATGATATTGAGTGTATCATTATTTTGTTCGTGAAGTATGAATACAAGTTGGATCCAGAAAAGAAAACTATGAATCAAGATTAAAGCAACAAAATCTCTTGCAACGTAATAATAATTCCATTTCATTAAGAGATTGAATATGTTATTTCGATGAGAGTAAGTCAATACATCGAAACATGTATATTTTATTTCAATGTTATCCAAAATGTTGGCAAAATAGTCCTTCCGCTTTTTTGTTTAACAAAAGCAGAAAAATAATATATTTTCAATATATTATTTAGTGGCATTTTTTTATATGCTGACTTGTGAAATGACAAATGAATAGAAAAATAAAAGGAAGAGGAAAAGTATATGCTTGCCACTTCCTTTTTCTTTACACTTGTCTGTCTACTTTTGGAGAAGATTTTCCTTTGTGGCCTTGCACAGTTTCTCCTCTACACTTCATTTCATCTCCCTCAATTCCATTAATTACAAGTTACCTGATATCTTTGCTCTTTGTAGCTCTCAAAGGTGCCATTTTCATTTAATTAGCTCTCATCATATTGTAACTTCTTTTACTCGTTGGTCTTTGCTTTCAACTTCTAAGTTATTCTGCACAGGCTTTGCAATCCTCAGTCAGACTGCACTTTCAGATTATTATTTCAGTTCTTCTTTTCATTGTTTCTTGTTGTTCCCATCTATTTCAAAAAGAAAAAAAAAAAAAGAAAAAGAAAAGGAAATGGCTCTTGATGCCGTTCTCGCAATTCTTCCCACTATTGCTGAGTACACCTTCGTCCCTATTAAACGACACCTTGGCTACGCTTTCAAATACAAAAATAGTTGAAAACCTCAAGAATCAGGCCGAGAAGCTGAAAAATCAGTCTCTCGCATTGCAGCAGGAGGTTGATGCAGCTACAAGGCAAGGGGATGCCATAAAGGAGGATGTTCAACTTTGGCTGAACAAAGCTAATGAAGCAATTCAAAAAGCTGATCAGGAACTCATCATCGACGAAGAAAAAGCAAAAGAAAAATGTTTCTACGGATTGATACCAAATTTGAAGCGCCAACACAGGGTTGGCAGAAATGCTGCAAAGGAAGATCCGGTATTCACTAAGCTGCAGGAAGAAGGCAGGTTTGATCGCATTTCCTACCGCCCTGCTTTAAAGCCTTTAGTGGATTCATCTTTACATGGCAATGGGATGTTGCATTCAAGAGCGTTGATGTTGAAGAATGTTATGGATGCACTGATGGATCCTGCTGTTAACATGGTCGGGGTGTGTGGTACTGGTGGTATTGGTAAAACCACCCTGGCAAAAGAAGTTCGCAGGCAAGCAGTTGAAGCGAAATTATTCGATGTTGTAGTTTTGACTCATGCATCTGAAACACCAGATCTTAAACTTATTCAAGGGAATATTGCTGACATGTTGGGCCTGGTATTTCATGAGGAGACTGTCGAAGGAAGAGCACATAGATTGAATCAGCGGTTAGCAGCTGAGAAGAAAGTCCTTATAATTTTGGACGATGTTTGGAACGAACTCGAACTACAGAGTGTGGGAATTCCTTTTAGTAGTGATGGACTTGGATGTAAAATATTAGTGACGTCTAGAAACAAGGATGTTTTAACCCAAAAGATGGGGGCGCAAGTAACTTTTGAGCTCGGAGTTCTATCAGAGGCAGAGGCACAGAGTTTGTTTGAGAAGATGGTGGGTGAAGTTGCTGATCGAGCGCTGGCAAATGAAATTGCCAAGAAATGTGCTGGCCTTCCAATGTTAATTGTCACCGTTGCAGTAGCTTTGAAGAGCAAGGGATTACGTGAATGGAAAGTTGTCTTGAAAGAGCTCTCTCAGTTTGACCATAAAGGCTTTCAGGAAAAGGTATACTCGGCCGTGGAGTTGAGTTACCGTTATTTGGGTAGCGATGAAGTGAAGTCATTTTTCTTGCTATGTGCTCAACTTGCTCAAAATGAAATTCCATTTATATGGTTGCTGTATTACAGCAAGGGTTTAGGTTTACTCAGACACACAGATACAATGGAGGATGGAAGTAACAGAGTGCTTAAATTGATAAATGACCTGAAAGCTGCTTGCTTACTTTTTGATGGAGACAGATCTGGGTATTTCAAAATGCACGATACTGTTAGAGATGCTGCTGTTTTGATTGCATCCACGACTCAAAGAGCTTTCACTTTTAGAGACAGGATTGGACTGCATAAATTTCCAAACAAGGAACTGCATGGAAACTGCACCAGAATTTGTTTGCCTCGCGCTGAATTCCATGAATTCCCAGAACGGTTAGAGTGTCCTGAAGCAGAGTTACTTGTACTTGGAACTGAAGGAATTTATGAGATGGAAACTTATCCTAAAATTCCCAATTCATTTTTTGAGGGGATTTCAAAGCTCAAAGTATTGCATTTCGCTGGTATGTGTTTATGGTCTCTGCCTTCTTCTTTTGACTGCTTAACAAACCTTCGCACCTTGGTTTTGGAGAACTGTGCATTGGGGGACACTGGTGTCATTGGAAGACTGGCAAGCCTAGAGTTCCTTAGCTTTCGTGGATCTAAGATTAAACAATTGTCCAGAGATATTGGGCAACTGACTCAGCTGAAACTATTAAGTTTAAACGAATGTATCAACCTCAAATTTATTCCAGCAAATGTGATATCAAGGCTGTTGTTGTTGGAAGAACTGCATATGAAGTATAGCTTTCGTTGTTGGGAGACTGAAGGAGCTGATGGGCAACGCAACGTAAGCCTCGCTGAACTAAAACTTCTATCTCACTTGAAAACATTAGTAATAGATGTCCCAGATGCCAAGATGCTACCTAAAAATTTGTTTTCTAGTGAGTTGGAAAGTTACAGGATCTCAATCGGAGACATACGGTACAGACACGAGGTGGATTTGTTTTCAAGAGCGCTTAAGCTGAATCTCAGTACAACAAATATTCATTTAGATCAGGGTATTCAAGTGTTGCTGAAGGGATCTGAATGTCTTTTGTTGTGTGAATTGAAGGGGATTTGGAGCATGTATGAACTAGACTTGGAAAGTTTTGTCCAATTGAAGTATCTTGAGATCCGTGGTAGCAATGACATTCAATATATTATCAGCTCAGCAGAACTGGTGCCCTGTACTGTTTTTTCCATCTTGGAATCTTTGGTTATCGGAAACCTGATTGCCCTGGAAAATATCTGCAACTGCCAACTCACAGAGAGTTCTTTCAGCAAATTAAGAATCCTGAAAGTTGAACATTGCAATAAGTTGAAGAATCTGTTATCATTCTCCATGGTTAGAAACCTTTCACAGCTTCAAGAATTGGAAGTAAGCGATTGCCAGGGCATGGAAGAGATAGTCTCTGGTGAGAGCGAAGTTAAAGATAATGAAAGTCAAGTGGCTGAGTTTCCTAAACTACGCTTCCTGACATTAACAAGGTTACCAATGCTTCGAAGCTTTTGCTCCAAACTGAAAGTACTTCCCTCATCACAAAAAGAACAGACACAGTTGCAAAGTTCTCAAGGTTTGTCCGAAATTGTATCAGAGGAGGATGAGCTTTATGCTCCATTGTCTTTCTTTGACAGAGTATGTTCACTTATCTATTTGAGTTTCCTTTATTTGTCAGTATTTTGAACTATTACTGTAAAAGTAGGAATTCACCAAACAATGCATTTTATCTGCAGGTTCTCTTTACCAACTTAGAGGTCCTGATATTGATGTTTATAGCTTGTGAGATAAAACCATATTATGAACCGTCTTCAAACCCAACAAGCTCAAGTCTTTCAAACTTTTGTGATATAAAGCATTTGTTTGTTTCTTCTTTTGTCAGCAATCTTTTGCGATTGAAAAAACTTGAGGTAAATAATTGTGAGTTCTTGGAAGGCATATTCCTCACACAAGAATATGGACAAGCTACGGGAATGAAGAAAATCTTTTCCAATCTACATGTCCTTGAGCTAAATAAACTTCCAAATCTCAAAAGATTTGGTGATGGATATTTCATTGAATTTCCATCTTTGATTAAATTATCAATTGGGGAATGTCCTGCATTGAAGACTTTCATCACCAGTCCTCCAAATGCAGCCAGCATAGGAACCATGGAAAGCAACCCATTTCCACCTCTTTTTGACAAAAAGGTGATATTATATTCCCCTTGCCCTTTGCCTGCTCTCAATTTTAAAAACCTTTTTCGGGTTCTCCATATTTTCATTGAAACGGATTTTTTTCCATGTTATAATGAATTTTACCATTCAATTAAAACTAAGAAGGAACTCAGATAAATAGGAATTATTATTTCAGGTTGCATTTCCTAGCTTAGAGGATATGCATATTACTTCCATGAGTGGCTTGGGAAGGGTATGGGACAGCCAACTTTCTGCTGGCTCTTTTTGCAAGCTGAAATCAATGAAGTTCATATTTTGTGAAAGCTTGCAAACTGTGTTTCCTTCCAATGACTTGGTAAGATTCCAGAGATTAGAGAGTTTGGTGTTAAGTTATTGCGAATCACTACAAGAGATCTTTCAACTCCCAGAATTTGTTGATGAAGAAAGCAGTTATGTAATGACCTTTGAACTAAGAAATTTGCATTTAGACGGTCTCCTTAACTTGAAGCGTATTTGGAGTAAAGATCCACAAGGAATCTTCACTTTGAAAAATTTACAATTTTTACATGTTCAGAGTTGCAATTCTCTGAGCAGTCTCTTTCCTATCTCCATAGCGAAGGATCTCTTACAACTTGAAAGGGTAGAGGTAAGATCTTCAGCGGTGGAGGTGCTCGTCGAAAAGGGAGAAGGCGTAGAAGCTGGCCCTTCTTTTGTATTCCCTCATTTAGTCTCCTTGCAACTACAAAAACTAAGGCAGCTTAGGAGTTTCTATCCTGAAGAGCATAGTTTGCAATTCCCGAAGTTGAAATACTTGAGATTGGTTGATTGTGGACAAGTAACGAAATTTGCTTCAGAGTTTGTAACTTTTCGTGGACACCAACGCAATAGCCCTGTTCAGCAGTCCTTGCTCTTGGGGAAAAAGGTACTAATCTCACATTTCACAAGGAATTAACTATTGCATGTTCTGGCATTTGTTATTTTGTGTTGTAAAGTTTCATTTCAATTCCAAAGAAAAAGTACTAAATGCCAAGTTCTATATTAAGTGAAGAAATATATTGATCAGTAGGGTTAAGTAACTTGCTTTCTATATATAGGTTTTCCCTGGTCTGGAGAGATTGACGTTAGATGGTCCAGTTATGCAGATGATATCACAATGTCGACTGTCTTTGGATAATCTTTGCAGCGTGAAATATGTTGAATTGAAGAACTATGACAAGGACGAATCAGTTGATTCATTATTTGGTTTCATTCAAAGATTTTCCGGTCTTGAATCTCTATATGTGCGTGATTCTGATGTCAGAGAGTTAATGCGAATCGAAGGGTCCCACTGTGAGTTATTTCCACAGGTACGAAAGTTGGAGCTGTATGGCCTTTGTAACCTGAAATATATCTGGGATCAAGACTCCCAGTTGAACTACATTCTCGAACATCTCCAGGAGATGAAAGTAATCAGATGTGGGCAATTGATTTATTTAGTTCCATCTTCGGCAACTTTCGGAAGTCTAACTACTTTATATATTCATAGTTGCGATGCACTGCAACGTCTACTGACGCCATCAACAGCCAAAAGTATGGTTCATCTCACAAAAATGAGTGTGAATTCTTGCAAGATGTTGGCTGAGATTGTAACTGGAGAGGCGGATGAAACAGCAGAAGAGATTGTATTCAGTAAATTATGCACTTTGGAGTTGTTTGATTCACAAAGCCTCACAGGCTTCTGCTTGGGTAGTTTCAACTTCAAATTCCCGTCTTTGGAGATAGTAATTCTGTGTGAATGCCCAAATATGAGGACTTTCGCTGCTGGAACCGCAAGTGCGCCGAAACTGCAGGGTGTTCATTTAGGACCCCATCGCTTTTGGAAATGGGTTATGGAAGGCAGTCTTAATTCCACCTTTCAAAAGGTGTATACAGAAAAAGTATGTATCTCGTTACATATATTTTTCCCTGCATTAGTTATTATCATTGCTTAATGCCACCTCAAAGTATCAACTTTTGTTCTTTTTCAGATCCAATGGTTGGACTAGCTTGATCCAGAATCCCTCAGACATTAAGTGGTTCGCTTCTTTTAACTTTATGCATTTCATTTGTCTCAAAAATTTCAGAAATCTATAAATCCCAACATTCAACAAGAGAGTGTGTTTAGTTAACTAATCAAAAAGGAGGTAGCAGCACATAAGTTGATAGTTGATGATTATGCAAATTTGATAGGACTAGAATTCTAGCTCTAATTTGGAGCCATTTATGGTGACTAGCTGTCGAATTTGCCAAATTTAAATAACCTGCTTAAAATTGCGATAGTGTAAGCAGGATCGATCCCACAGGGATTGATAAAATCTTGCAAAATCGTTTTGTTGAATAAAAGCTGAAAAAGTAAATGAAGGGGGGTTTGATGTTTTGTGTTTTGATTGAAAATAATTAAAACTAAAATTTAAAATGATAATAAAAATAATTATTAAAAATATCCAATTAAAGGTATTAATTCGCATTCACATTCTTTTTACTTGATCATTGGTTCAAAAATTTTCTAAATCAAGTGTGCTAAATCGGTTATAGTTACCGAAGATACTTCTAAATAACCACTACCTTAATTTTAAATCAATCACGAGACGCTCTATGATTGATCCTAACTAAGTCATAGTACTTTGGAAATGTTCCTCGGTTTAACTTGGTAATTACATTAAAAACTAGGAAAACCCGATTCAAACTAATTTGTCAAAATGTTTGACTCGTTTAAGTAAGATTGTTTATTTCTTAGGATTGAAAAATCCTAATTTGGTACTTCACAAGTTGATAGGACAATTACGGATCAAACCAACTTGTATGTCAACATTGAAAACTTTAATTGAAACAAAAACATCTTCTCGAAACAGTTAAAGAAATAAAATAACCTTTAGGAATCGAAATAAACAAATAGCAATTTTGACAAAGAAATATGAAGAGTTTTTGGACCTCACAAGTGTAAAGAAATAGAAATGAAATTAACCTGTGATTGAACTTAGAAACTAGCTGCACATAATTAAAATGAAAACCAAGAAATTAAAACTAAAACTATGTCTACTTCTAATGTCTGTGTGTTTACAAAGCAGAAATTATGCTCCTTAAATAAGCTAAAACCATGACAATTATCTCCACTAAGTGCATAAGAGTTCAGTTGAGGCCATGACATTTGGGAGTTGTTTTTGCATCATGGGAACCCATCAAAATGGGATTAATTAATTGAAAAGTGGAGCAGCTACGTTTTCTGCCAAGTCAACAACGCAAAAAAAAAAAAAAATGGAATACAACTCAAATCATCTGATACTGTGCCCACAGATAAATTTCCAGAAATGAGGTTCAATTCCCACGTTCAAGTTTTTTAGTGTTGGAGATGTGGTTTATTTCACATTGGAAATGAACATGAATATTGAGTGATATATAAGTGGAGTAGATTGGGCCTTAACACAAGCCAATTGGTTTTGTGTTAGATGAGCTCAACCCCACTTGTATGCTCACTCCAGCTATCAAGCCCAACACTCTCCCGGCCCACGGATTCTTTACATGGTATCAGAGCGGAAAAGAAGTCCTGATAGCCGAGATCCTGGGTTCGTGTTCAAA
>CATIWQ010603616.1:0-11516 GCA_949673415.1 Euphorbia schlechtendalii | reverse complement strand
AACACATCGACAACTCCATCACCACTGGAACAATAACACAAAGAAGGAGTTAGATAGTTGAACATGTAAACAACTTCATCACACGGATCACCACCATTCATGAGATAATCAAACAAAATACTAAAGAAAAAAAGGAGTCAGATTGTTGAACACGTCAACAACTCCTTCACACGACTCACTACTATTTATGGGGCAATCATCACAAGAAACGTTGATGATCAAGACTCATCATCACATACACCTCAAGCCAGAAAAGTGGCACAAACACTAACCAATCAATCAGAGATGCTGAAATAAACAACAAATGAAGTCGGGGACATGGACAGGGACCAATCTACCTAGTCTTGCATAGTTGCTATCAAGCATAGGTGAAAGAAATAAATCTATAAAAAGCAGTACGAACAAAAAATAAATTTGTAATTAGCCTATCAATTAACACTCGATTAGTTGAGAAAAACTTAGGGCTTCTTTTCAAACCACAAAAAGAATAGTCCGCTGAGTTGAAAACCCAAAACGGGCAGCTCAGGCAAAACTTAGGACATCGAGAGAACCATATTAGTTAGAAAACCTGAAAGGGCTAATTGATGGTAGGATTCAAATCATTTGAAACATTTATACACATGTTAAGTTCATCAATGAATTATTATTTTTGCTGAAGTTTTATGCATATGCTTATTTTGATTGCTTACATGCCAATGGTAGAATATCGTAAGTAAACATCGAAAAAATAATAAAGAATAAATGAGTCTGCTGGATTGAAAACCTGAAAGGGCGGTTCAGGCAAAAAATTAAGACAAGGTTCAATAGATCGAAAACCAGCAAGGGCGATCTATGTAGAAATTAGAACCGACACCAAATTCATCATCTCCTCCTCGGAACAATAAGTAATAACTCTTCAGTCAAACGGCTTCCCAGCAATCATTGCCGACACAACGCGGGATCAACGACTCATCTAGACTTTCCTCAAACTAGATCCAAGCTTTCAATTTGAATATGATTCAAAGAACCCATGGTCGTCGCTCCAAGGGAGTCATCCATGGAATCCTTGACAAGATAAATCCTTGGGGCAACCGTGCACCAGCACAAGGGAATGCTCTTCAATGAACGAAGTCGATGACACGTACAATAGATGAACATACATCATATGATAAATATTGTTCATACATAAAATCATGCATACATTACATTCGCATCACGTCATTTACAGGTAAAGACTATGCCAAGCTAGGGCAACACTATCTCGATAAACAAGAACCTCCACCTCCACATGAGGAACCCACAAATAAGACGACAGCCCACTCAAGCCCAAAGTCAATATTGCAACATCACAAAAGCCTCCTAAACAATGGAGCGATTTTCGGGATACCCCCAAATTTCTTATTAAACTCATTTCTTCCTCATGTTTTAATTTTTTGATTGAAGGGGCAAAAATTTTTGCTTCGCATAAACTCAATCAAATAATTAAAACATTCATCACAAAATGTATTAACATTATCTTTTTTCTAATTTGTTACAAGAAACAAGTCAACATCTAATTAAGGAAATTCAAAACATAACCGAAAAGGAAACGGTTATCTCAATGGTTGAAGAAAGGAATAGCCTCATTTATCACCGAAGAATTAAATGGTTGCTGACTACAACAGGGATGCCGCAGAAAGAAATGGTCGACCCACCCACAAGGGGCATCAAGTACCTAAGGGATTCTGAAGAAAGAAACGGATAACCCTATGAAGACACAGTGCCAGAAAGGAAGGCCTATGTCATCACCAATTGGGAACAAGAACTCAACAACCATATCGGTTAGGTATTCCCTCTATCCCTACGCTCATTTCGTGTGATCATATTGGTTATACAACCAGCGATGATCACACGAGGGGTAGCTGTAAGCACGGGATTTTGTACCAGCTCGCACGTTTAATGATGACGGCTTTTCGGGATATTTATCCTCAAATCACATGATTTTTTACCGTCCAATGATCTTCAAATGGGAATCTTCCTCGTCTCTGAATTTAAAAGGATTTTTCTAATTCAGAAATTAATTAAAAATATATAAAAAAATAATAAAACATCATGAAAAACAAGATCCGGGGACCTGCATCGCCAAAGGTGGGCGAGGCAAACCTCGCCAAAAGGCTTCGGCGAGGCAAGCCTCGATAAAATCCTTGGCGAGGCATATGCCTCACCAAGGAGTTTGGCGAGGCTGCCTCGCCAAGCTTTGGCTAAGCATATGCCTCGCCAAAGCCTTTGGCGAGGCATATACCTCGCCAAAGTATATGCCTCGCCAAAGTATTGGAGAGGGGCCTCACCATATTTTCCGGAAAAACTTACCTTTTTTGGATTTTAGGGATTTACCCTATAAATAGTTGGGTCTTTTTCGATTATCGGGGGCTCAAAATTTTAGACAAAAAAATTAAATTTTCAGAGAAAAAGACAACGAGAAAAAAATCAAAAATATTTTCTTTCAATTATTTAGATCCAAAACACATTTGGATCCCAAATCTTAATTATTTTCAAATCATTCTTCCTACATTTCTTAAAAATCCTCGGATATTCTCGGATCTAAAATAAATTTAGAACCCGAGTTTGATTATCTTTTGGATAAATATTTTCTTCAAAGATATTCGGATCCAAAAGACATTTAGATTCCAAATTTTAATTGTTTTCAAATCCTTTTTTCATCTACCTTTTACTTTAAATATCCTCAGATATTCTCGAGTTTAAAACAAATTTAGAACCCGAGTCTGATTATCTTTTTGGATAAATAAACACTTATTTTTCCACATTAAACTACAATTAAACCAAAATGAACAAGGAACGCTCCCGGGGACTAAACGGATACGTCGAAGTGGATTCACACCAAAACGGTAAAGCCTCTGAGTTCCTAAAGCTACTTATTTCATGCTTCTTGTTTTTTCTTAATTTCTTCTATTTGGACCTAGGAATTATTTTTATTCCTTATTATTGTAAATGTTGTAATTCGCTTCTTCATCTTTTATTTCTTTTTAATTTTTATGTTAGAATACCTCAACGAAGGGAATTAATATTATTCCCAGATAACAGACCTCACCTTATACCATGAAATCATTTTCACTAATAAAATTGATCAACATATGTGTAAATAAAAATAAACTTTTTTTATTTAAAATAACAACTTTAATCAATGATGTTTTAATTAGGCCACACGGGTCTCGCTAAAATCAAATCAAACATATGTGATATCCTCTGTGCTAACTTTTGTAGATGCCGGTTAAATGTATGTTTAGGATTTTATTTTTCCTTCGGGTATTGCACATATTTTTGAGGAAATGTAATTAATAAGTTAGCGGGCGGTTGCATCCCCCGATTTTTGGAAGCCTTGTAATTTTTATTTTTCGCATTTATTTACTACCTTGTGAATGGTTTATTATTCGGCTTTGTGGATGGTTTATTATTTTGTAATACATGAATCATGCATATAAAGTCTAAAAATGACCTAAGTGTGAATATGCATAACTAAGAAAATACGGTTTTCTGTAGATGTAATATAATGTGATCACACAAGAAATAAACAACTTATCTCGGACCCGAATATATGTATATTAGTGGGCCGTCCCCCAGACGTTAAGCCTCACAGGACTCTAATTCCTGGAAAGAGCTAATCCAAGTGGCGACTCCACACTAAGAAATGGAGGGTTTGAACCGATCTAAAAACGTTTTCGCTCACTCTTTCAACCTTTTTTCCTGGGTCCCTGACCCAGTGCTTCTTTTTTACAAACACCCAGGTGGATTGTGCCTCTCACCTTCGCGCACTCTCGGCCCACCACTTCGTGTCATCCGCTTACAATTACATTTGCGCAACTGTGATTCTTGTACCAATATAGTTAAATGTGTTTGTTTTGCTGATTTGGGCTTTTAAGTATCATGTACTCCCTCCCCCTATCTTCAAGGATGCCCTGGAGCTAGGGGTTGCCTTTATCGCCCAATGGTACCATCAGGTGAGCGGTTTGCCCAAGTGGAGGACAGGCTACCACGAGTGCATCCGCTATCTCTCCCGTGACCAGGTACTCTCTTTCTTCGTTAGAACTTTGATTGTTATTCCATTTTTTTACGAAACAAGTTGATGATAGACTTGTCATTTTTTTCCATTTTTACATTTACGCAAATTATGGAGGATCCTTGGGAGGCCGTGCCCTACCGGGAGGATGTCCTGGCGGTGAGGAAGGATATTGATAATTATCACCTTGTCTTGGAGAGCCTACGATCTCTTGAATGGTATTTCGGTGAGCAAATCCAGGATTAGAGGATTTCTACTATAGCTACTCAGCCCGTGCCTCCTCATCCTCCGACGGGCGTGTTTTGGCCTCATATGACAATCACGACTCTGACTGACCATATTAATTTCCTTGAGGGGAATCGTGTGGTGGTCGAGTGCATTGAAGGTGACTACCAGGATTACATGACTTTGCTCTTGCCACCCTGTCCTCGATTTTGGCATGATGACACTTAGTTGTGGCATCACCGTCATGCGAAGAATGTTATCCATGGGGCCGCGGATGGCCTGCTTGATGATGATGATGAGGATGAGGATGATGATGAGGACGATGATGACCACAGTGGCCCTAGCAGAGATATACCTGATGCAGATGCCTATTGCAGTCCAACGACTCATACTTCACAGCCTTCTCAGGTCGGCACTCCCGAGGTATGCCTTCTTCTCTTATCACATTTACATTGCTTCCTTTGTTCTCCTCCTTTGAGTTGATTAATTACCTTTTATGTATGATTGCAGACTAGTAGTAGTAAGCGCATTCGTTTTGAGGCCAAGGGGTCGGAGGGCCCTTCCATACCACCCCCAGGTATCGTAGAGGGACATATAGCTATGCCTATGGATGCGGCCTTCTCTCTCCTTTCCCTGGTTAGGGATACTACCCTTGTGGAGCTCCCCATCAACCATCATATCATGGACTTCTTCCAAGAGAATACCATGCATGTGAGTTCCCTTTTCCTAAGGTTTTCTTTACATTCCTAGTTTGCTTTTACCCTGACACTTCATCTTGCCAGATTTGTCAAGCTGAGGGGGAGCGGATGGCGTGCTAGTATATGTCTGCGAGGGATCTGATTATCGCGTAGAATAGCACTGCCTAGGTAAGACTTTCCACTTTTGCTCTTTCAGTTTTTGCTGGTTGCCTGTGTGATAATATTTCATGCATGATGTGATTGTGATATAATGATGGATTGTGTATGCATGACCTGATTTATGATTTTTAATGCCAGGTTTTGTTCACGCTGAGTGCCAGGTTTGATATGCTGTGGAGGCTAGAGCTCGAGAGCTGGGGGATTAGTTAGCATTGGCGTAGTAGCATATCCGAAGGACGGAGAGGGCTCTCTTATGGGATAAGGGCAAAAGTAAGGAGCGAATGACGGTCGAGGTCAGGAGCATTGAGTTTGAGGATCGGGCCTTAACCAAGCAGTTGAGGAGGATGAGGGCCACTGGAATTCAAGGAGAGGCATTTGGAGGATCTATTCTCCATCCTAAGGCTTCCAAGGATGATATTGATCATGCGAGCAGGATCTAAGAGTCTCTTGGTGGAGAAGAGGAGGAGTCAGACGGCTTTTGATGTACTTTCATTTTACTTTACCTCTGATACATTAGGGTTTGTAAAATTTTGCCACATATATTTGATGCCCTTTTTCTTTATCTTTTGCGGTTCGATGCCCAGGTGACGCGTGAATGATTAAGGGAGGAAAATAGGCTGAGTCCTTACGAAAATAGATGAAGTTGGCTTGGTAATTTGTCATAAATGATGCTATTTTATTAAAGAATAAAACTAATCGACTTTTGTCTAGAGTATACCAATGTGGTAAAATTCTATCGGATTATTTATCTTTTCTTTCTCCTAAGTACAAATTATTTCATTGTAAGATGTTTGTTGTTTACTTGTGATGTTTCAACCATTGGCATTCATGCAAATAAATATTTTTAGCAAGAAATGATATCTTCATCGATGAAATAAATTAAAGTATAAATGTTTCGAGTGACCTGACTCCTGTCATTAGCTATCCATCTCAGGTTTTTCTAACTAATGAATTTATTTATCATTTATTGTTCTAAGTTTTTGAAAAAAGGCCTTACATTTTTCTCAACCAACAGAGTGTTAGCTGACAGGCTTATTTACACACATCTTTTTATTTTTCTTGTACTGTTCTTATTTCTTTCCCTAAACGTGATAGCGCTCAAGCCTATCTTGATTAATGGGGTTGATGTACTTGTTGCCTTCCATATCCATAATCTTGATTCCCCCTTACTTAGCACCTTTTTGACTACGAACTGTCCTTCCCAATTGGGCTTAAACTTTCCTCTAACATCCATGTTTGAATGCCTTAATTACTTCAACACTAAGTCTCCTACCTTCAGGGGTTGCCTCTGGTGCTTGACTTTGTTGTTGTACGCCCTGGCCATTTGTTGCTGATACATTTGCAAATGATTTAAGGCTTTGAGGCGATGCTCATCAATCATGCTAAGTTGCTCGAATTTGGCTCTGGCCCATTCCGACTCTCCTAACTTGGCTTCCAGGGCTATTCTCAAAGATCCTGCCTCTGTTTCCACTGGTAAAACTGCTTCCATTCCGTATACTAGTGAGAATAGAGTTTGATTTATGGGAGTCTGAATGTTTGTTCTATAGTCCCAGACTGCGAAAGGTAGCTTATCCGCCCAATCTTGATAAGTAGTCACCATCTTACTCAAGATTTCCTTCATGGATTTGTTAGCTACTTCAACTGCTCCAATGGCTTGTGCTCTATATGGTGAAGAGCGATGATGCTCGATATCGTATTTCTTAATCAGCTCTGCTGTTGCCCCTTGGAATTAGATTCCATTATCTGAGATAATGTAATGGGGGATCCCATATCGAGTGAAGATGTGCTTCTCTATGAACTTGGCCATTTTCTTAGCGGTGATACTGGAGTTGGATTCAGCTTCCACCCACTTAGAGAAGTAATCAACTGCTACTATGATGAATCTGTACCCATTACTGGAGGAAGGACGAATCTCTCCAATTTTGTCAATCCTCCATGCTGAGAATGGCTAAGGAGTTCATAAGTTGTGGAGATCAGAGGAAGGTAGATGGCTAAGGTCGCCATAGATTTGGCATTTATGGCATTTCTTAACTTTATGCAATCTGTAACTATAGTGGTCCAATAGTATCCTTGACGTTGAATCTTCTTGGCCAGAGCTAAGTCGTTCATGTGTGGCCCATAATCACCTGTGTGCAGTCATCTGATTATGAGCAGAGCCTCTTTCGAATTTAGGCAACGAAGCAAACATCCCTCCGGAGTGCGTCGGAATAGGTCATTATCAAGAAGTCAGAATTGCATGGTTAAGCGATGAAAAGAGGTGCGATCAAAGCCTGTTGCCTTGTTAGGATAAACCCCATCCCTCAAAAATTGGATGATGTCTAAGTACCAGCAGCCAAAATCTGAATTTACATTAACTGTCACTGCTCGGTAATAATAGGGCTCCGTGGTTGATTGAAGAATTAATGGTTTGATGGGTTGAGCTTGAGGTCCTTCCCACATGGAGGCTAGAGTGGCTAAGGAGTCTGCCATTTAATTATCTTCTTGTAACACATGATGGGAGTCATATTTTTCAAACTTGGTAGAGGCTACCCAGACTGCATCCAGATATGGATGGAGTGAATCTTCCTTGATCTCCCAATCGCCGGTCACTTGCCGAATTACCAAGGCTGAATCTCCGATGATAGAGACTTCTTTGGCTCTTACATTACTCAGTGCTTCCAAGCCGAATAGAAAAGTTTCATACTTTAAATCATTATTTGTGACCGGGAACTCCAAACGTTTAGATAATGGGATGACTTCGTTCTGCGATGTGATCAAAATTACTCCTATGCCCGCCCCTTTACGACTCACGACACCATCGAAGTACATGGTCCATTCCCTCTTGACCTCTTCTACCAAGGATAATTATTCATCTGGGAACTCCATGTTTTCCACATAATCAGAGTCCATCACCTGATTGGTTAAGAATTCGACAACCACTCGTCTTTTGATGACCTTCCTCGTGATGTACTCAATGTCGAATTCAGAGAGAAGCAACAACCACCGGGAAAGTTTTCCTACCAATGTGGGAGACCGGCACAAGTATTTTATGGGGTCAACCTTAGCCACCGCTTGCACCTGATAAGATTGGAAGTAGTGGCTTAGTTTCTTGGTCAGCCATACCATTGCAGCGCAAATCTTCTCTACCAACGTGCAGTGGGTCTTATACTCTAGAAATTTCTTACTTAAGTAATATACCATGTGCTCCTTCTTATCATCATGTTCTTGCACTAGCATTACCCCTACGGAGGATCCTTCAATGGCTAAGTAAAGAATGAGAGGGTGTCCTAGAATGGGAGGTTGTAGGATAGGTGGTTTGATAAAGTATTATTTGATTCTTTCGAACACGATCTGGCATTGATCATTCCACACCACTAGTTGCTATTTCTGCAGTAACTTAAAGATTGGCTCACAAATGGTAGTTAAGTGGGAAATGAACCTGCTAACATACTGCAAGGATCCCAAGAATGCTCGTAATTCTTTCTCCGTCTTTGTCATAAGCATTTCCTTGATGGCTTAGCTCTTGTTTAGGTCCATTTCTATACCCCTTTGACTCACAATATGCCCCAGTAGCTTTCCTGAGGTGACCCTAAATACGCACTTCTTCGGGTTCAGACGTAAGTTATACTTCTCGATTCGGGTAAGGAATCTATTGAGAATCGCTGGATGCTCTTCCCGAGTGTGGGATTTAACTAGCATATCATCCATGTAAACTTCTACTTCCTTGTGGATTACGTCATGTAGCAGGGCTGTCGTAGCTCTTTGATAGGTTACCCCAGAAGTTTTCAATCCAAAGGGCATAACCTTGTAGCAGTAAACCCCCCATTCGGTGATGAAGGCGGTTTTGATCTTATCCTCAATAGCCATGAAGATCTGATTATACCCTGAGAAGCCATCCATGAATGAGTACATAGCAGCACTATCGACGAGGACATTGATATAAGGAAGAGGGAAGTCATCCTTTGGTGAGGCTTTATTCAAATCTCAGAAATCCACACAAACTCGAACCTTGCTATCCTTCTTTGCAACTAGCACGATGTTAGCGAGCCATGTAGGGTACTCTATCGCTTCTAAGAAATTAGCCTCTATATGCTTGGCTACTTCCACTTTCACCTTCTCAGTCCATTTGGGTCACAATCTTCACAACTTTTGTTTGACAAGTTTGATCGTGGATCAGTCAAAATTCTATGCTCGACTATCTCCCTATCCACCCCTGGCATGTCTTCGTACGACCAAGCAAATGCTACCATGTGTTTTCTAAGTATGTTTGTTATCTTATGTTCCTCTTCAAGAGTTAGTCACTCGAAATCATCACCATTTTAGGTGATTCATCTGTACTTAAATTTATTTCATGTAATGATGTATTAGTGATCGCAAGGTTTTGACTTTACTAATTTAGAGGGCTTATATTTGGTGATGAAGCTAAAAACCTTATTCCCCACTTCTCTACCGATAAGATAAAAGTTCAAAATATGAACAGATGTTGTCAATACCGCTTATCAAAATAGAAAAATGGTGACCACTACAAGTATACAGTTTCGATGTAGTTTTAAAAGATATCATCCCATAGGGAAGGAATTCGATTCTAAAGAGTAACTAGAGTTACGGGGTAAACGAAAGTAGTGAATTTTTAATGAGAGATTTGGATGTTTGGATGATAGATAGATGTATGAACAGACCAGAGAAGGTGTAAAATATTTAGATATTCCCTAAGAATAAGTTTAGCAAAGAAAAACATGCAAAATCATCAAGAATATTTCATACACTAGATAACTTCAACAAATACTGTTCTAGACACCCTAATATTCAATAATTCACTACAGAGCAACACATGAGATGACTTTTCTAAGTCTAGGGTAAACGAATTATGACACTTATAAGAACCTGGATAACTATAATACTATACTTAGTACGGGTCGCTCTTACATAGCCATATTTAGCAAGTTACAATCCCAAAAATGTTGGCTCACTAAATAGCGTTATAATCACAGATCCAAAGATTATTCACAATCTTGTTAACCCTGAAATTACTCTTAAAGTTAACTCGAAAGCAGATAACTTGATTAATATAAATGATGCAAGATGATATACTTGTTACGACACATAGACATATCATAAACTTCGAAATAAGTATAAGCAGAAAAAAAAGTAAAGTTGTAAGGTATGCAAGTGAAAGCTAAAGTTAATCAAACTGTATCCACTCTTTAATGGGAGTCGTCAATTCCTGCAATTCCTGCGTCTACTTTGAATTCGACCTCGACTTGTATAGAACCTCCGCTAGGATGATATTCTTTATGAATCTCGAATAAAAGAATGTTGAAGAATGAAAATTTTTATTGATAAGTTCTTTGCAACTATACTCATACAACAAATGCTCGAATTTGTGTAGAAATATAGTGATTGAAATGGGAATCGAATCACTTATACATTTTTCTCGCTAAGATTTTGAACTAGCGAAATCTATATAATTTATACTTTCTATCTATACATACACGTCTAACATGTATCACACTATCAATCAAAAATTTCTACCTATGAAAATGGTTCAAGTTGAACCCTATTTCTAGAGTACTAAGGGTTGCGTCTATCTAAATGAAGAGTCTTGTCCATTAGTGAAGAGTTGCAGCACTTCATTTTGATTGGATGCAAAGATTCATCCTCATCCACAATGGAAAGGCACTTTTTCATGATTGGTTGACTTCCAAAGGTTGACTTCCAAAGGGTGTCTTTTCGGTTGGTAGTTGATGGCAATTGATCGTTGTTATCTGGTGGTTGGTAGTTGAAAAGATATAACCATTAACCGTCACAAGTCACTACTACGAATCACATGTCACGATCGTGAATATTGGTTGTTAGTTTTCTGTCTATGAATGACAAGTCTCAATCGTGAATATGTGTCACGATCATGAAATGCTATTTCTTCATGATTCTTCTTTGTAACTTTGTCTATCTTTGACAACTTTGATCCTATGCCAAATCCTTGTGTTTCACGCATCTTTTTGCACCTTTTTCACTCTTTTTACATAGAATTCCACTTTTGATCATTTTAATCCCAAGATTTACCTAGTTTTTGCATTTGCATAAAAAACAACTACATACCATGTGAAATCTTTTATATGAAGTATAAAATGAAATAAAACCGTATCATTTTATGTTTGAAAATGTCATGATAATAAGTGTAATTATACACTTATTACACCTCCACACTTAACTTTTTCCTTGTCCTAAAGGTAAATACAGCAAAAGAGTATAAAGTAGTATTCAAGTTCGTACTTCATTTGGCAAAAGTCTATTATAGTGAGTATCACATTCCCATGTTGCAAAAAATTCAAGTAAAAGTTCGAAATTTCCCACAAATTAGTAATGTGCAATTTATATAGTCCAGTTGCATACCTTTGCTCTTAATGGAGGGTCAACCGAAT
>CATIWQ010603593.1:0-18606 GCA_949673415.1 Euphorbia schlechtendalii | reverse complement strand
ATCCATAAAAATCTCTAATCTATTTTTATTTTATTTTACTTTGTTTCTTCCCAAGTTTATCTTTAGACCTGGTTCCTTCCCTGTGGGTTCGATATCTTTTAAAACTACATCGCAACTGTATACTTGCAGTTATCATCATTTTTTTTATGTGATTAGAGGTATTGACAACACCTACATTTATTTGTGAACAAGTTTTTGGCGCAATTATTAGCCAATAGTTCAGGAGATTTTGAAACCATTATTGATTAAACTTATCAGTAGAAAAGTGGCTAACACCAATCCATCCAAATCCTCCAATAACTAATTATCTTATTTCTTTTGTTCCGTAACTCTAGTTGGTCTTAAAAACTAAATTCCTTCCTTGTGGGATCAATATCTTTTAAAACTACATCGAAACTATATACTTGCATTGGTCACTATTTTTCTATTTGATAAGCGGTATTGACAACACCTATTCACATTTTGAACTTTTATCTTATCAGTTGAAAAGTGGGGAACAAGGTTTTTGACATCATCAACGAATATAAGCCCATCTAAATTATTATAGTCAAAACCTTGCGATCAGTGCTAAGAAGTTGAAGGGTTCTGAGAGCTAAAAGGACTTGTTTGTTGAATCAAAGGAGGCAGCACGTAGGCTAAGTGAGTTTAGCAAGAAGCAGGAGGCGGAGTTAGTACAGATGCGGAAAGATCTCCAAGTTTTGGAGAATAAGAGTAAAGAGGAAATCAACACAATGCGTGCCATGGAGGACAACATAAAAAAGCCTTGGCTAAAATCAAAGACGTAGCTGAGGTAAAGGAGAAAAGGTTGAAGGGCCTTATTGACATTGCCAAGGCTGAAGTTGAAAAGCCAAGGAAGAGAGGTACGAGGCTGAGGTGACACGAGAGAGGGCCGATAAGGGCTTGGACTTCTAGCGTATTGATAGTGTAGGGAATAGTACAGCACTGCATGACCTTTAATAGAAATTCGAGGGCCACAAGGCTAAGTACAAGTTGAAGGTCAAGCAGACTCACGAGTATTGGTGGGAAGATCATCTTAGCTATTGTACCACTTTTCTTCTTGCAATGCACGTGAAATTCCCTGGGGCCGACATCGATGATCTTGCCTAACTCACCCCTCCTGATAAAAATTTGGCCTTTGGGAAGATGATGGAAGGATTTTCGAGCCTCCTGTAGCTGAACCCTCATACTCCAACGTCTCCTCCGTAGCCATTGAAGAAAATGATGAGGTTCAATCTTGAGCTCGCGCCCCTACTCCTTTTATTTTTATTTATTTTAGTTGTAATTGAATTCAGAACAATTTGGTTTCTTAATTGGCTAGGAGTCCGGCCTGTGGGCTCATGAATGTTTGAAAATTTCTGTTTAATCTTCATGCTTTGTTTGTTCCCTTTACGATTTTGCCCTATGGTTGGTTTTTCCTTTAGGTATGCATGCTTTCGTTAGGTCTTTCGCTGCATGATTAGCTGATTTTTCTTTCTGAACCAAAGTCTGTAATGTTTTGCTTAGTTTTCATTTCTTGCTAATATTAGTACTTATGAATAGACGTGTAGTATTGTACAAACAAATGGGGTAGTGTGTGGAACCCCTCGCTTATCTTGAATTAACTTCTCTTTTCCCAGATGTATTATGCCGAAGCTGTACGCGGGGACCCTTTATTGACAATTTTGAGTTATCACACCTTCGGGGTTTAGGTAAGTTGTCTAAAACATGGTGGGCTGGGCTGAGGTGACCATAACCCCTGAGTTTGGACTTATCTTATTTCCTAAATGTGTGGGCATCGAGGGGATCTCTAGGGATCGTGACCTGTAGGCTGTATAGCACCGAGGGGATCACTAGAGATCGTGGCCTACGGGCTATAGAGTACCGAGGGGATCACTAGAGATCATGGCCTGCAAACTATCTACTTTAATTTCAATGCATAAGAGCATAGAGGGGATTGCTAGGGATAGCAGCATGCGGACTTTATACCATAGAGAGGATCACTAAGGATCACGGCCTGCGGGCTGTCCGCTTTAATTTCAAAGCATAAGAGCATCGAGGGGATCACTAGTGATCAAGGCCTACGTGCTTTATAGTGCCGAGGGGATCACTAAGGATCACGGCTTGTGGGCTATCCTTTGCTTTAATTTCAAAGCATAAGAGTGCCGAGGGGATCACTAAGGATCACGGCCTGCGGGCTTTATAGCGCCAAGGGGAACACTAGGGATTGCGACCTGCGGGTTGTGTTAAGGTATGTGTATGAATTGTAGGAAGAGTTGAAAAATAGCTGATCTTCATTAAGTGAGGCAAAACATACATTAATCTACCAGAGTATACAAAGAATTACACGCTATCTATTCCCCCTGGTAAAATTTTCGTAGAGAGGCCGTGTTCCATGTTCGTGGTAGCACTATTCCTGACATAGTTGATAGATTGTATGCACTAAGATCTATTCATTTGTTTACTTTGAAGGGGCCTTCCCATTTGATTTTGAGCTTGCCTCACCCTTCTTTGGATTGAGAGTCTGTGTAGGACTAACTCCCCCTCTTAAAAGGAGCGTGGTTTTACTTTTCTATTTCAAACAAAGGCGATGCAATGCTTGTATTCCGTAATACGAATTCAAGCCTGACCCCTTCGATCCTTTAGGGAATCTAGGTTGTACAGAATGAGATCTTCATTAAAAACCCCTTCGATATAGTTAGCGACTCACGTGCTAGGCGCTCCCATATCCAATGGGAAGGCCGCTTCTATTCTGTAGCTCTAGAGGAATGGGGTTTTGCCCATCGGCCTTCACGAGGTTATCCTGTACTACCAAAGGATGTTGTTAAGTTCTTCTAACTAGGTTATCCCATGCTTGTGAACCCTGGTTTTTAGTCCCTCTAAGATGGTTCTATTCATGACCTTCATTATGCCATTTGTTTGAGGGTGGGAGATGCTAGAGAAGCGAAGCTTTATCTTGAGCCATTGGCAAAAACATTTGAAAGCATGGTAATTGAACTGAGTGCCATTGTCTGTGGTATACGGGATGCCGGAGTGCAACATGATGTTTTTACAAAAAAACAAGGAAACTTATTTCTACGTGATGGAGGACAAAGCTTCGGATTCCACCCATTTGGTAAAGTGGTCTACGGACACAATGACCCATCATTTTGTTGCTTAGCACGTAGCAGGGGGCCAATGAGATCTATGCCCCACAATGCGAAAGGCCATGTTGCTTGTATAATCGATTGAGGACCCGAGGGTGCACAGGTGGTTTTAGCATTTGTCTCGCATGATTTACATGATTGTACCATAGTCTAGGCATCAAGTTTCATCATCGGCCAATAGAATCCCTGCAATTTGGCCTTCCTTGCCATTGCATCTTTCTTTTCATGAGCACCGCATTGCCCTTTGTGTACCTCCCTCAAGACATAGTTGGCATTAACGCGCCTTACACATTTCAGCCATTAATGGATGATGGACTTACGTACAACTGCCTGCTAATGACAGAGTATCAAAATGATTTGCGGACTACTCTTTGCATTTCACCCTCGTCTTTCAGTAGTAGGTTGCCCGTGAGGTATCTGAATATGGGCGTGAATCACTCTTCCACCGTATCTATCTGCATTACTTCTGTCATTGCCATGCTAGGGATCCCTATTCTCAGCGGGATGTATGGTAACATAATTTCCCTTTCTTCATTGGATGCCCCTTTGGCGAGCCGGCGTTAAGGGCCCGTGGGATCTGAGTGATCTTTATTTCAGCCCCTTCGAAACTAAACTCCTTGATGAGGGTCATTATCTTGGTGAGTTATTGCTTCATTGTGTTGTCTTTAGCTTTGTATTCACCACTGAATTGCTTAAGTACCAAACCTGAATCACTAAGTATGCTTATTGGATCTGGTTTAAGTGCTTTGACAATCTCCAGCAAGAAGATTAACGCCTCATACTCCGCAGCATTATTTGAAGCACTGAATTCCAGCCTTGCTGCCTACCTAATGTTTATGCCTTTCGGGCCTTGTATGAAAATTTCTATCGCTGCAGTTGTGCCTTTGGAACTTTCATCTACTAACATTCGCCATGCTTCCCTAGGGATTTCTTGCGGCTGGGGTACCTCTTAGACAAAGTCTGCTAGCACTTGAGCCTTCATTGCTGCCCTTGGCTCAAAGTGAATGTCGAACTCTACGAGCTTGAGGTTTCATTCGGCTAAATGTCCCAGGGATTTGAGATGCTGAAGTGTTTTCTTTAGTGGTAAGTCAGTCCATACGAAATTTTTGAGGGCCTAAAAATAGTGGCGCCACTTTAGAGAGGCCACAATTACCATAAAGGCCATTTTCTCCATTCAACCATACCTAGTCTCAGCTCCTTTCAAAGCTTAACTCCCATAACAGACTGGGAATTGCTCGTTCCCCTTTTCTAAGATGAGGACCATGCCGAGGGTGTCCATTGAAGTGCTTAGATATAGGTAAAGTAGTTAGCTGAGGATAGGTTGGTTGAGTAGCGGGGGTGACACGAGGAACTATTTGATATCGGTGAGCGCTTGCTGACAATCTTGGCCCCATAAGAACTTCTTAGTCTTCAATGCCTTGCAGAAGGAGGTAACGACGCACATGAGATAAATTTGCCCAAGGCATTGAGCTTCCCATTAAGCTGCTGCACATCCTTCACGATCTTAGGCTCACCCAACTCTAGCACGGCTTTGATTTTATCGAGATTGGCCTCGATACCCCTCTACGAGACCAGGTATCCCAAAAACTTTCCTCTTGATACATCGAAAGCACACTTCTTATGGTTGAGCCTCAGTTGGTATTGCTCTAGGAGGGAGAGTACCTATGCCAAATCCCCTGCATATTCCTTTTTTGTTTTTCTTTCTATGATCATGTCATCGACATAAAACTCTACCTCTTCCCAATCATTTCCCTAAAGATGTCGTTGATGATTCGTTGATAGGTTACTCCAGCATTTTTTAGGCCGAAGGGCATGACGTTGTAGCAATAGATTCCTTCGTGGATCGTGAACGAGGTGTTCTCTTTGTCCTCCTCGACCATAGGTATCTGGTTGTAGCCTAATGCTACATCGAGTATGGAGTAGATGGCATATCCCGTAGTGGCATCCACGAGCATGTCAATGCTAGGGAGAGGATAACTATCTTTTGGGAAGACTTTGTTCAAATTTGTGAAATTGACACACATCCGAAACTTCTTGTTAGCCTTCTTAACTAAGATGATATTGGCAATCCATTCTGGATACCAAACTATTTTAATATGTCTCGCCTTCAGTAGTCGAGATATCTCTTAAGTTATCACCTCTTACCTAGTGCATGGTTTCTTCATTTTTATTTGATGGGCTTAGAGTTCGACATGACATTTAGCTTATACTCCACCACCTTAGGGCTGACGCCGGTTAGATCTTTCAATACCCAAGCGAATGCTTATGTGTCGATGCGTAAGACTACCATGATCTCCTCCTTTATTTCCTCTTTCAGGGATTTGGACATTTGGACTTGTTTTCCCTCCTCTAGGGTAACGACCATCATTACATCGGGCGGCTCCGCTACCCTCTAACTTTTTTAGCCTTCCTCTGCTACCACTAGTTCAGCTTTGAGGGACATTAAGTATGTCTCTTGAGTGGCTTGTTGGTTTCCCCTTACCGTCGCAATTCCTTGATGGGTGGGGATCTGGAACGTGAGGTATAGGAGGTTAATGACTCCTTTTTATCTGATGATGAGTTGATGGCCGAGGATGATATTGTAGGCCAGTGGGATATCTACTATTAGGAATTCATCTCTCAACTTCCATCGAGGACCATCCTCTCCCAAAGAGATGGAGAGGTTGGCTGATCCACAAACGGGCATGACGTGCCCGCCTAATTCAATAAGCAGGGCCTGGTGGATGGCCAGATGGTTAGGATTCCCCCCTCTGGTATTGAAAACCTTCCTTGTCATGACGTTTACATAGCTTCCCGTATCCACCAAGGTTCGCCTAACTTGGAAGCCCTCCGCCATCATCTCGATGACCAAGGCTTCATTATGAGGGAGGGGCCTTCACTCCTACGAAAGGAGTAACAAGTTTCCTCTCTTCAATCTGTATTGTCGTAGAAGGTACTTTCCCTTTTTCTCTTCTTCTAGGTCAGTCCCTTGACAATAATGTGAATTACCCCCCGAAGGGAGGGCTTATTAGCTCCTCTCCAGGGTGGTTGATAGCCTAATTAAGCTTGATGTAGTTCTTCTTGCCAAGGAGGTCTCCTCCTTTCAATGAGATGACAATCCCTCGATGGATGATGTAAGAACCTGTTGATTTATCCATAGACAGCCTTTTTATTCAGTTCCTAGGCCTACTCGCAGCAATCCTCAGTGTCACACCCTTCGCTCTTATAGAAAATAAAAATAGGTTCCCGGTTTTCCTTTGTATTTCATCTTTGGGGGATATTTGATGCCATCCCCATCCTACTCAATCCACGTCAAGACTTCATTCCTCTTGGCATTCAAAGGGGTGAAGGTCTCGGTATCACGCTAAGGTCCCTCTAGTCGAAAAGGTGGTCACCGTTTGTGATCCCTTCTGCCATAATCTCTTCACTTCACCAGCTACTCCCTCGCGGCAACCTCAATTTGCTTGGTATTCCTCTTATAGTTTCCCAGCTCACCCATTTCCAGGCTTTCTGCATCAGCACAACCAAGATGGTGGGCCTTTCAGTGGAAATGTCTTTAGCAAAGTCCACACTACGGTAATTCCTTGCGAGTGCCTTAGCGGCCATGTTAATGTTGCAATCCCAGATTTCCAAGGCCACCTTCTAGAACCTCTCCACGAAGTCAGCTAGTGACTTGATGCCTTTTATCGAACCATCTGCAAATCTTAAACAGTGTGGCTAGGGAGGATAGATGTAATGAAGTAGAGGGTGAAACTCTTTGCCATCATGTTAAAGCTCTTTATCGATCCAGGCTTTAAGCTTTTGAACCAATGGGTTGCCGGTGTGATTAGCGTGGTTGGGAATAGTTTGCACAGCATGGCATCCATGGCGTCGATGGCCTCTATACATTGGCGATAGTAGTGGATGTGGGGTGTGGGGTCGCCTACCCCCGAGTATTCTCGTAAACGTGGTTGTTTGAATCCCCTAGAGTACTTTTCTGCCTGGATGTGAAGGCAAGAGAGTGAGGCAGTGCTGGCGATATCAAGCATGAGAGTGAGGCAGTGCTGGCGATATCAGGCATTATCGCTTCGATGCCTCTCTCCATGAATAGTGCTTCAATTCGCTTAACAATTTCCACGTCCAGGTCCTCTTAGCATGGGGTGACTTCGACAGGCTTCCTTCGCCCTAACTCTACCGAAGTTGTCAAGTGACCTCATCTCCCTTCCATCGCTTTCTCGCTCGAGACTCTTACTATCTCGCCTCGATCTACCTCCGCCAACTCTCTAGCAGTCTACTTTGGCCTTTCCCTTGTCCACGATGGCTTGCCAATCTTTCACAGTTAGGAGCAGGTTGTATTTTTAGTGAGAGTGGTTATGGGCTACCATGGACCGGGAGCCTTGTAACAGAGGTCGCAATTCTGGCACGGTCTTTAGCATCTTCACTAGTCCTGCAAAATAAGTCTTCGACCAGGATTTCCAGCAAAGACCCTCCGATGCTGAAGTCAATCAAAATGGGAGAACAGATCTGAAATATTAATTATTTGTAACAGTAACCTCAAATGTGGGAAAGAGCTTGTTATTTATAGTGGCCAATGTGATGATGACGAGTGGGACCTACCAAGAAAGGTTTGTACAAGTGGCAAGCCGCCTAAAGGTCTTTTCGCTATCGAAGCATTAAATACCTCCAATCCCTTTGGTAGTGTAGCATTTAATGCGATAATTGAGAGAGTTAGTGGAGTGATTCAACGTGGCCCATGTCGAGGCTCTAGCAGCACTACGCCAAGGGTTGGGCTGAGAGGCAACACTTCAGCAATGATAGTGCCTTAGCGATGATGTGCTTCAGTGATGGTGTTGGTTGCTGAATGTAGAAATTGCTATCCTTTGGCATGCATGGTATTTTCGAAGTTATGCTGAAGCGGTGGGTAATTCGGCAATGCTTACATGGTCTTTTGGCTAGGTGGGCCCTGGAATCAATCCATATTTCCTTCCTCGATTTGCGGAATATCATTTTCCTTTAATAATTCTCCACAAAATTGGAAAACATGAAGCAAGCCATAATACACTAGTAACTGAGACTTTGAAACAACAATCTCGAGCCAATCTGCTCCACCCACTAGAGATTGGGCGAAAGCAACTAATTTACTAGGTTCAAATAGATTAGAAGATAAGGATTTTTCCATGCCATTTTATATACTAGATTCTTGATGAATATCAGCGTCTTCAATGCATGATATCATTGTAAATATCCACCTTAATGCACAAGCAAGCTCCACCCTCATCGAAATTCCTTCTAAAGGATTATGAAATGTTTCTAAATTGGTTTGCTTCTCTACCTGGGAGATATGTGACTTGAAAGTTTCAAAAGAGAGGCATTGTTCCATGCAAATGTTCGGTTCCCTAAATATATAACCAAAAGGCAATCTTTTTACTGATATTTCATTACTTTATTTGATGCATCTAAATGATAAAAAATCTGGCCATGCCACCATTGATAGCTCAAACCAATTAAGATACCTCAAATTTACCTTCAAAATCAAAAGACATGCTTCGGTATTGGTAATAAATGTTGGCTCTTGTGAAGATTTTGAATCTGCAAATGCATTATAGTAATTTTCAGTGCTTCGGTTGGTTGTCTAGAAAATTCTCTAATTAGAGTCATCAGAGTTCGTACCTTGAATGTTTGAAATATATATCTTCATCCTCCACTTCAACATGAACATGTCCATCTAAGTTTCAAAATAATATTTTCTACTGAATCCAAATCATTTTCATGATGTTCCAGCATCACAATATCCTCTTCAACAACTTTAGTCTCTACATTTCGTTCTTCAATCACACCTGAAGAATACACATAGCTTTGGTATCTATTTCCATAACCTTATCAGAAGCCTCATCAACCAGTTCAAACATCTCTACAGTTCAATTGTTTTATCATTCTTAGGTAAAAAGTGCATCTTACTTTGAACTTGCATCATCAGTGTAAGAGAGCAACTCCGTCCAAATATTTGACCGGCTACCTTTGGTGCCCATTAACAATTGGTTCCTAAATAACTGCTCTTCATTACACGCCTCTTTACACTGCTATATTTGAGTTCTCTAGCCTTCAAGATTACAACTTGGCGCGTCTTTCTTCATCTTTCTTGGTCGATACTTCAACTTTTGATTATTAATGTGGTCGAAATCTAACGAGTTTTAGAGCCTTTGTATAGGCGACTCTTAAATTGGTTAAAAGAGTGAATCATGTTCAAGTAAAACTCTTGTCTAAAAAGATTCTCATCCCCTTGATAAGATATAATTTTTCAAATAAGAGAGTTCTAGCTGATGAAAGCTATCCTTAGAGATATAATCTTAATTGGATTCTATCTTTGAACGAGAAGGATCCATCTAGGTGGATAAGCCGACTCAGCTTGGTGTTCTCCTGGACCCATCTCTTGAGTAAGATAAGGGAGGACTTGGTCTTCTCAATCTTTGGAGTGGATGTAATCCGCCTGGAAGGTCTTCGAGTGGCAGGCAAGCACCTAGCAATATTTGACTATGTTATCAGACATTAATCAATTCAAAATCTAAGGAATCCCGAATTCTTAGGTCAAATATGTCAACATTACAGGAAGTATCATCAACCATGTCAACATTGACATCATGCATAACATTACAAGGTAAATTATCAAGGTCGGAGGCATTTTTCTCATCTCATTCACATCAACATCTTGAAAACCATTTCTATCATTCAATTGAGCATTATCATCAATATTAATATCATTGGCATGAGCATTCCCATTACCATCATCTATTATGTTTTCATTTTCATGCAACGCTTGCGGTTCTTTGATTAAACATGTATGAAACGCTCCTCTTTGAGATTGAATTAGCTCATCGATTTTTTTCTTTTTACGTTTTTCCCAACCACATTCATACTTTGTAGACATTATTATAATAGGTAATAAAGATAGCAGGAAAGGAAAGAACAATACAATCTGATTTTTGGAGTGTAATTTCCAATTTTGAGATACTATCTTCTTTCCAAAATAAATAATCAACCAAATGCAATGAAGCTAAACAAACAAACAAACAATGAATTAGAACAATTTAATTAAGTTTATATCTATATTTATTAAACAAATCATAATTTAAGTAATAAAACAAATAATAATAACATTAAAGCCAATGATTTAAATTACCTTTTTGTAGGAAATGAATAATTACAGACTAGTTAAGGTAAACAAATATTTCATATAAGGGAGATATATAGAATTAGGAAAGATGATTGACAAATTAGGGAAGAACTTGAAGAGTAGAGAAATTGAGGAAGAAATGCAGAAATAACATTGTTTGGAAAATATAATAAATTATATACAATAGTATTAATTGGTTGGTTGATTAATTTGAAATTTTAATTGTAAATGCGTGATAAGATCAATAATTAATTATTATCTGAATAGTAAAATATATTTATAAGATAAAAGGAAGTTACTTGGTTTATTATGAGATATAAGGGAGTTAATTGGTTTATTGCTATTTAATTAGAAGAAAATCAAAGGTCTCATTGTGTACATTAATTAACAATTATTTATTCCATATCTAAGTGCAATAATAAATATCTCATTTAAAATGAGGTTGGTGGGTCCTATTTAAAAAAATTAAATACACATTCATCTTCTCCTCGGAAAGATGGAAGATATTGTTGTTTAGTCACAAATTTGGTTTTTTTTACGCAGTAACTATTCTGATCATCGAATAAGTTAGGGCCCTCCGGAATTTGAGAGCCCTGAGCGGTCGCTCCCCCTGCTCTTGTTAATGGCAAGTCCTGGTTGAACTATTTAAAAGAAAATGTTAATAACAATATAAATTATTATATTGTAATATACAAATGGCCAAGTAATAATTGGTTTTGTCTACATGTATATATTTCAATGAATTGGAAAAATGAGCATATGTACAATTAAGATGGCTGCTCCTAGTCCCCTTACATTTTTCTATATAAGTTTAATTTTGAGTTATATAAGTAAAGAAAAAGAAATCCTACTTTGCTCTTTAATATTTTATGCTTAGTCTTCTTGAGCTTCTATTCTCTAGGTTCTTAGTTATCACTCCTTTGGTGATAGTATTTTACACTTAGTTGAGTTGGTCTAACATTTGTTGTTGTATCGTAGGAGACACTTTGCCATGCACGGGGGAAATCTATCTCAAGGAAATCGACTCGAGGCTCAAGATAACACTTTAGTTTTTCAAGTAAAAGATTTATTTTAGTATTTAATTATTTTATATTAGGTATTTATTATAATACTTTTATTCTACAATTTTCATATATTTTGTAATTCAAGTGACTTATACTTTTATATTTTTTTTGTTTTATCTCTTTATAAGGAATATTTTATTGTATCCCTAACATATTTTCTAACAATATTAAGATAGATTTTAGCTTTATATTTCTTGAAAGAGACAAATATGATATCGTAACTTGGATTAGCGTGAATTGAAGAATCGAGACTTTACTGAAACTTTGAATTACTGACTTGGACTTATTTTGGACATTCACTGGGACTAAATATGGACTATATATAAAAGTGATACAAGAGAAAACTGAAAAAAGCAATTTGTCATACAAATAATTATTGTTTGTTTAATTTTTGTCATGGCTGGTCATCCTCCATTAAATGTAGGTAATAGTTTTGAAATTTTTCAAGATCAGTCAAAATAGACAATATGGTCATATTGCTTCTGAGCCTGTTTGTACAAAATTATTTGTATTTGTATTTGTTGGTAGACCACGTATTTTTTGTCATGCTACTACTAGACCAACTGTTGTTAGATATACTGGTTTTGGTTTTATCCAAAGCACTGAAAATACTTGCAGTCAAGTTAACCAAAATTGACAATATGGTCTTAATGGTTATAGACTTAATTAAATTGGACAATATGGTCTTAATGGTTTTAGACTTACCCAAAATGGATAATTTGATCCTAATGTTTCTGGTCTAAATTGAAATGGACTTTTAAGTCCTGAGCTTGTCTTGCCTAATGGTCACTGGACATCAAGTTTATATTACGTAACGATACCCGAAGGACTAGAGAAATTCAATGATGTGAATTTCAAAGTTTCACAACATACAATGCTTTTCAAATTGAATAGCATGAGGCACCACAGAATATTGAAAGATGACCCTCCCTTGTCGTTCTTGAAGGAGTAGATAAGCTTCTTTTCAGTTTTCTATTGATGGCTTGAATAATGTGGATTTTAGTTGGAAAAACCATGTTCCAAATAGTTTAGTCCCTAGCCTCCGTGAGATATATTTTATCAAATGTATTGCAAAAGAATTGTGGGATTCCTTGGAAATGAAATACAAAATTCCTTGGAAAGGAAATACCAAATGGATGATTAGGAAGCTAAGAAATTCTTATTAGACCAATTCCTTAATTATCATATGATTGATTCAAAGCCTGTTGATAAAAAAGTTATGGTGAAAGCCAATAAGGTGAAGGTCTATAGAGACTCCAAAAATGGAAAGCTATCTACTAAACTTAAGTCCATTAGGGGACCAAATGGAAGCATATCCAAGGAACATAAGTTCAATGGAAAATACTTTAATTACAACAAAATGGGATATAAGTCGTTTGATTGTAAATTGACAAAAAAAGATCAATAACCATAAGGCAAATGCTATGAAAGAAATTTAAAAAGATGTATATGACATCAATCTATGTGTTGTAATTTCAAAGGTCAATATGATGGATTCAAACCAAATGGCCACTCATCACATATGTTGTGACAAGGAGTCTTTTGTTGAACTAACTCTCATTAAAAACGTTGAGAAACTTTTCATGGGAAACTCTACTACGTCTATTTTCAGAGGACATGGAATGGTGAGTTTGAAAAGACTTCCAACAAAGAAGTAAAACTACAAAATGTCTTGTATGTACTTGACATAACGAAGAATTTGATTTTTGAGAGCCTATTGAGTGCACACGACTTCAAGATGGTATTTGAATCTCAAAAATTTATTTTGTCTAAATGATACATGTGTGTGGGAATGGGATATGAATGTAACGAAATGTTTAAATTCTATTGTATCCCATGTAAGAAAAATTCTATTATTAAGAATAACAATGTTGCTTATATAATTGAGTATTCTAATTAGTGGCATAATATACTTTGACATGTTAATTTCGATAGATACAATGTTTAATTAAATTGAATCATATACCCACATTTTATATTAATAAAACACATAAGTGTGAAACATGTGTTGAGATATATTTTACAAGATTTCTTTTCAATCTATTGAAAGGTATTTGGAATCACTTGATTTAATACATATCAATATTTGTGACTTGAAGTTTGTTCAATCAAAGGGAGGAATAAATATTTTATTACCTTCATTGATGATAGCATAAAATATTGTTATGTATATTTGCTTAAAAGCAAAGATGAAGCTGTAGAGAAATTTGTAATCTATAAGAAGGAAGTAGAAAACCAACTTAATAAGAGAATTAAGAAGGTAAGAATTGATTGTGGTGGTGAATATGTTGTATCAATTTATGAGTTTTACTCCCAAAATGGAATCTTTCACAAAATAACACCACCTCATTCTCCATAATCAAATGGAGTATTTGAATGAAAAATTGTACTCTAAAAGAGAAATTGAATGCAATGTTAACTAGTTCTTGTTTACCACAAATTTTGTGAGGGATGCAATTTTGTCAACAAGTTATCTTTTAAATAAGATACCATGTAAGAAACAAGATAAAACTCATATGTGTTGGGCCTAGTAGGGTGTAAAATAGGTCAGGGGGGTGAATGACTTTTTTTTGAGTTCACTATTTGATTCAGAAGTTTACTTAAACTTAGCTTCTGAAGACACTTCTGAGTAAAATTTTTTTTCTCAGAGTCCCCTTTAAAAAGTCTTGGTGTTTCAGATGTGAAGTTAATTAGCACAAAAGAAATAAAGAATAGTATAGAAATATGACAACAAAGATTTTAATCTTGGTTCAGCCTCTATCTAATCTAGTCCTTGGAGACTCTTGTCCAAGATTTAATCCACTAAGTACTCTTCTTCTGGTGAAGAGCAAACCCTTTACAAAGCCTTGATTGAAGTATCCTTCAACAACCTTTGCTTTAATGAGCTATACCAATACAGAAGTTCCTTCTAACTGTATTTGAGACTCTGAGCTTCTTATCTTCTTGAGTACCTTCCTTAGAAGATTTCTAAGCTCCCTCACACTAACTTACCCTCAGCTAGTGTTTTATAAGATAATTTCATAATAAAGAGAATGAGCTTTTGAACTTTGTTTCAGTTAGCTCGTTTACAAACAAATGAGAATGAGATGTTTGCTAGGTTGATTACAAAGAAGATTGTAGTGAGTTTTTGAAGCTTGAGTTCACTCTTAAGATTTTAATTGTTTCAGCAACCTTCTTCAATGATGAAAAACATCCTTTTTATAGAGGGAGAGAATGTTTTCGTTAATCTTGGACTGATTTTGAAAATCTTCCCGTTGTCTCACATCCAAGTTTCCTTTAAGAATTTGTTTGAGAGGCACACCCGATTTTATCCGCTCCACAACCGTCAAGGTGGTTTGAGTCCCACATTTGTACGGTTGACTGAGTGTACGATTTGCAAGAATGTATTTATTCTTGATTTCGTAACAACTTTTATCCTTATCCAGACTGAGGTATAAAAGCATGAGGTGACATTTAATGCAAGGTCAGCTCCCGTGACTTTTAACGCCAAATGACTAAGTTACCCTTTTTGCATCCTCAAAGGGGCTTCTTATTAAACTTGGTCTTCAATAGTCTTCTACAGTCTTGTACTTTTGATGAAGTTGTTTGACCTATCGAGATACTTAATTCCTTTTGAAATTATTTGTCTTCTAAGGCACCTTTGCAATTCTAAGCCATCTGTGCTTCTGAACTCAGAACCTTCAAAACTTTAATTCATGGCTCAAAATCCAACAATCTCCCTCATTTTGTTGGTTCTGAGTGACTTAAGCACATGAATGATTTATCTTGCTTTCTCCCTCATAATCCTTGGCTTATGTTCTAAGAGACTTCAATCTTCTTTGCAAATCCTATTTTGATTTGATATATTCGATTTTGAAAGAGGATAGTACAATGCAAAGTTGTACTTAGAACAGAAGAAATAAAAAGCTTGTATTGACTTGAGAAATTTTTACAATAGGCAAGATAAAAATTGAGCTAAGCTAAGCTAAGCTAAGTTACATATTTGATTTTTCTTTTAAAGCCTTGAACTCCACTTACTCCTCCTCTATATGATCTATCTCCATGGCACTAGAAGTATATCCTAAAGCCACACACCTTTCCCAGACTTCCTTGCAGCTATGCTTGTCCTTCTCCCTCCACTTAGTGCCAACAAGTTAAGCGACTATCTTCTTCTCATTAAGCGTAAACCTCTGAATAACTTATTGAATGACCTTTGCATTAGCTTGATGAGGAGGGATAATCTATTGAATCAACCTTGTAGCTTTGCTTGGGACAAAAGGGAAGATGCTTTCAAGAATGACTTGGAGAGCCTTCTGATTCTAGATTCATTTAGTGTTGAGTCAATTTTCCAGATGCTGAAGGAAGGTAACAATCTCACTATTATGGGAGTAGAAAGAATGGAGAGATAGACCACTGATTTTGGTACTTAAGGCATCAATACTCTTCTGAAGGTCCCCTGATGTACCAGATCCCCTTACTATCACTGTGTCCTTGGCTTCGTCTATAGGTTTAGCTAGTCCAGCAGAAGCTTTAGTGATTACATCCTCAATATCATTAGTGGTTTCATTCTTCTAAACAAAAGTGATGCATGTCACTTTTGTTGTTGTGCTGTCAATAGCTTTAATGACTTCAAACCTCATCTCTCTCCTAGAGTCCTCAATAACCTTGATAGTTTCTACCTTAAAATCTATCATGAACTTGAACACTTCTTCAAGGTTATTTTGGATCCTTCCCTACTACCATAAGTAGAGGACATTCTACTTCCTTAGCTCCTTATCTCCTCCTTCAACCCCATGGAGTATTCAGTTTGGCACTTCTCAATGGGCAGTCCCTAAAGTGGAAATTACAATTGCTATTTAACTCAAGGACTCCTCCTTCACCCATTCACTTCATCATGGATCAGTTTAAGACCCCTTTCAACAATTTCAAGCTTTTCATTTAGTGTAGTCAACTCATCCCTTATGTCAATATAGTTAACAAAGCCTTATCTCCATGAGAGGCTTAAGATGCTGAAGTAGATTAGACCGGATTTGATAGGGAAGAGGAATCTTTGTAGCCTTCTCCATGATAATTTGAGCATGTTTAGTAAGAAGGGAGATGCTCTGAGCTAACTGCTGGTTGAAGGGAATTGATTTGATGTCCACCACAGAGTTGTTGAGGTGAAAGGCCATTGTGAGGAGGTCATTAAGGTTCTTCCCCATATGATGCAGAGAGTTGATAGGTACTTCAGCAGTTGGATGGCTTCCCTCAACAAGATCTCCCATCATCCATCCTCTGCTGTTGAGGGACTCATCTCTATCAATCCTCTATTCTAGAGGTTTGGGAATTAGAGTTAAGATACTTGAAGGATCCACCAGAGTCCTTGCAATGTAGGGGAATTTGTGGTTGCTGGTGGTAGGGAATAGGTTTGGACTTTGCTCCAATTTCCTCCATTTCCTCCACTATCTTGATCTCATCATCTTCCTCCTTATTTAAATCTTCTAATAGGACCTCCTCATCCTTCTTCTCTTCCTCCTTCTCTTCATCATCCTTCCTTGTATCCTTTGGCTTCAGATAGTGTTTAGCAAAGACTAAGCACGCCATGCTAACAAACTCTGCAGCAAGACTTGATTCTAATGGTTTGACACCCATTCAACCACTATAGTCCTCTGCATATACTCCTTCTAAAGAACTTCTAGGAACGGATCTTAATCTGGCACGTTCTCTTTCAATAGAGAGTACCCATCAGACTCTTCCTTCTCCTCAACCTCAGACTCTTCCTTCTCCTTAGCCTTTTCCTCAAGACCTTGAACCACCTCTTGAGCTATAAATGTGCAACTTCGAGAGGATCCTTATTGTTTAGAGATGGAGATCCTTTCGGAGTTGTTAGCTCATATATTGGGGTCTCAAGAGGGGCCATAAATAGATGGGATGGATAAAAAATAGCCATCTACTGATCCAGAGAAGGGGATTGAGGCTTTGCTTCTGAGTTCTTCTCCAATTGGAAATTGGTCAGATTTGCCACCTTGGGAGGAGCAAAACTGGGTGCTAAGGGAAGAGCTCCAAGTGGTAGATTAAAATGAATTGAAGTTCCTTCCAAAACTTTCCCATCAACATCCTCTTAATCCTCTTACTCTATCTCAGAGGTTCTTTTCTCCTTCATCTTCTTAGTAAACTCCTCTAGGGTAGGGGTTCTCTTTCCTCCATATATGGCTTTCATCTCCGCTTCAGCCACTACTATCTTGATATCCCCCTTCTTTGATGCTAAGAAGACCTCAAATAGGCTTTGATTTATGGCTTTGATCATATTTTCCTTCTTAGGGTCATCTTCTAATACCATAGTCTAGCCATATGTCTTGTCTTTCTCCTTCTTCCTTCCTTTTACCTTCTCCTCCTTTTCTTCCTTTTCTTCTACTTTCTCCTCTTTCACCACCACATTTCTTCTCTCTCTTCAACCTTTTCTTCCTCTTCATCATTGGGAATGACCATATTGGGATCAAATTCACCCCTTCTCATTAGTCAGAATGCTTATTGGCCTCTTATCCTTCTTATCTTCTTTTGAGCTATTCTCCTCTAGACACCTTGGTACATACTTATATTTGTTCATTGAGAAGCCAAGTCCTCTAATTTTTCCTTTAGTAGCTTCAAAGGCTGGTTTAGGAATCACCACTTCCTTAGCAGTTTGTACCTTGTTTCTACCCACTCTACTTCTTTTGGCTCTAAGGACCTCCTCCTATTTCAGCACAAGTGTGAGCATGGGATTTTGTACCAGCTCGCGCGTTCAATGATGACGGCTTTTCGGGAAATTTATCCTCGAATCACACAATTTTCGACCATCCGACGATCTTTATATGGGAATCCTCCTCGGACGATTTACATTATTTAACTAAAAAGAAAAAAAAATAAAAAAAAAATAAAAAAATAAAAAAAAAAGATATGAGAGTCTCGCGCGGGGCTGCACAAGGCAGCTCGCGCGAGACAGCCTCGTGCAAAGCTGCGCGAGGCAGCCCTCGCGGGAGACTCCCGCGAGGGCCTTTGGCAGCCCTCGCGGGGCTCCCCGCGAGGGCCTTTGGCCACCCTCGCGGGAGACTCCCGCGAGGGTGTTAACCACCCCTCGCGGGGGACACCCGCGAGGGCAATTGGCAGCCCCCGCGGGGCTCCCCGCTAGGGTACTAGTCACCCCTCGTGGGGAACACCCGCGAGGGGCTTTGGCCACCCTCGCGGGGGACTCCCGCGAGGGTGTTAACCACCCCTCGCGGGGGACACCCGCGAGGGCCATTGGCAGCCCTCGCGGGGCTCCCCGCGAGGGTGCTAGTCACCCCTCGCGGGGAAC